>PVJS01003390.1:0-76091 GCA_004027185.1 Glis glis
GAGAGAGAGAGAGAGAGAGAGAGAGACAGGGAGAGAGAGAGCGAGAGAGCTGAGGCTGGCCGCGAACCGGGATCCTCCGGTCTCCACCTCCCAAAGTACTGGGATTACAAGCGTGCGCCACCACGCCCGGCTAAAAAAAATTTTTTTAAGGTTTTTTTCTTTTTTTTTTTGCAGAACTGGGGATTGAACCCAGGGGCATTCTACTTCCAAGCTACATCCCCAGCCATATTTTTTATTCTTTATTTTGAAACAGGGTCTCACTAAGTTGCAGAGGGTCTCACTAAGTAGCCGAGGCTGGCCACAAACCTGCGATCCATCTCCTGTCTCAGCCTCCCAAGTACTGGGATTACAAGCGTGCACCATCATGTCTGACTTTTTTTAAGTTTTTAAAAATTTGAAACAGGGTCTTGCTAAGTTGCTGAGGATGGCCTCGAACCTGTGATCCTCCCATCTCAGCCTCCCAGATTCTGGTATTACAGGTGTGTGCCACCACACCTGGCTTACCCTAGATGTTCTTGACAAGAAAACTGCCATTTAATACAGATGTAAGAACAAAAATATACTCCTAGTTACCTCTTTTAATGACTGACTCTTTTGCCAAGTTGAATCAAATTCAAATATTAGGGGGAAAAGAGATTTTTTAAAATTCCAATATTTCTTTTTTTTTTTAATGTGGTGGTACTGGGGATTGAACCCAGGGACATCCTACCTCTGAGTTATACTCCAGCCCTATTTTATTCTTTATTTTGAAACAGGGTCTCATTAAGATGTGGAAGGCCTCATTAAGTTACTGAGGCTGGCCGCAAACCTGTGATCCTCCTATCTCAGCCTTCCATGTATTGGGATTACAAGCATAAGCCAGCATGCCCAGCTGAAATTTCAATATTTCTTTACAAAGAAAATAATATATAATCAATTCTTTACATCCTTTTGGATGCTTAAAGAAAAAAGCCTTCTTGTACCAACTGAATAACCATGCCATTGGCTCCAAGTGATCTGAGAGGCTCTATCTAGCAGGACATCGTTATGACAACACTGTTGACCACTGGGCCAGCTGCAGACATGGAGGGCTACTTGCCTCAGTGTTTAACCAACAATTCTGTTTCATTCATTCACTGATCCAAAAGCACAGAACAACTTGGCATACCCAGGAAGGACTGAGTAGGTGGATCCAAAAATAAAATTACATTGCTGTTGTAGACTAGTCAGAAAGGTAAGTTACATGTATCCAGAGAGGAAGCACATGTCAGTGGAAAGGCACAGGCCTTGTGTTAAAATCCCAATTCCAGACCCCATTTTTTGGCTATGATGGAATAACAAATACTAAACTTAACTGCCTCCCATAAGAAACTAGGAAACTGGACAAACGCGTGAAGCAATTGCTTTCACACACTGGGAAACAGGTAATGCAGGGCTGTGGCTCTGAGAGAAGGGGACAGTGCCGTGGGCCCACACCTGCCCTTGCTCTGCCTGGAGGCAACTTCTGCACTGTGGGGACAAGGAGGAGCAGGGTCAAAGGACCTGGCTGGCCTGCTAAGTTGGGGACATAGAGATAGAGCCTGGCGGTAAGGCATCTAGAAGTACAGGGCAGATTTCTGAGAAGACCTATGTTGAAAAAGTGTCCCAGAAACCCACCTAAAGGTGCCCTTAAAGCTTTGCTGAGTTCTAGGCTATATGTACATGAAATGAATTTCACAAGGCTGGGCAAGAAATGACCAGGGACCGTAGGTTAAACCATTCCCAGAGTGCAGACAAGGTTGGGGGTTGTTCAAGTTCCAACTGCCCAAGTGAAAAGGCCTCCCTGGGGCGCTGAGCACAGCACCCAGCAGAGATTCGGAAAGGGTCCACCCTGGTCGATAAAGCACCAGCCCTGGCTCCAATGCTACCCTGGAGCTTTCCTAACAAAATTTAAGAAAGGCCTGGAGTGTGATCCAAAAGCAACTTCGCTGCCCACCAAACCAAAGCCCGACATTCTTTAAAGGAAGACAACCAAAAAATCCAGATAGGCAGCAATGTAACATCCACAGTGTTATAGCCAATAAAAAGTTTCTAAACTACTTGCCAAGAAGCAGGAAAATATGACTCTTTTAGTAGGGGACATATTCATCAATGAAAGCAGACCTGAAGTGACAACAACCACCAAAGAACTATTAACAGCTATTATTACTATGTAAAAGTATTTAAAAGAAAACATGACTTCAATGAGGGGAAATGGCTAATGCGAAAAAGAACACAATGGAACTTCTAGAGAAAAAGTGTAATATCTAAGATAAAGATTTTATTGGGTGGGATTAGCAACATATTAGACCTACACTGGAAAAGACCAGTGAACAACTGAAAAAGAGGTATAACTTATAGGATATTATGAAAATAAAAGCAAAATAATCTAAAAAATAACCTAAAAAGCAAGAGAAGAGGAACAAAGTGAGAGAGAACAGACTGGACAAAGAAAAAATACAGCCTGATGAATTTACATGCAATTGTGGAAGGCAGCCCCTAAAAGAGCCCTTAATGATCCCTGCCTTCCGGTATTTATGGCCTTATATAATCCTCTCCCACTGAGTAATTTACTTCTAATTAATAGAATATGGGAATGCTGAGGGAATGCTACCAAAGACTATCATTTTGTCTTAGGAGCAGACTTCTCCTTTCCTGGCTTTAGTAAAGAAGCTGCCATGGTGGAGAGACCCAGGTGGAAAGGAACCAAGGGTGCCGACAGCCACCCGCCAGTCAGCAAGGAACTGAAGCCTGGAGTCCAGCAGTGCTCAAGGAACAGAATTTTGCCCAGAGCAGTGTTAAGTAAGCTTAGAAGTGGATCCTTCCGCAGTTGAGCCTTCTGATGGAACTCCAGTGTGGGCTGACACCGACTGCAGGCTCTTGCAAGGTGCTGAGGCAGAGGCAGCCAGCTAAGCCAGGCCCACAGACACTGTGAGGTGATAAGTATGTATTGTGTGAAGCTGCTAAGGTTTCAAGTAACTTGTTACACAGTAATAGATAACTAATACACCAGACATATTAATAATTACCTTAAATGTAAATGACATAAACACTGCAATTAAAAGACAGATTATCAGACTAGATTTTAAAAAGAAAGATCCAATTCTATGCTGTCTATAACAAACCCACTTTAAATATAAAGATAAAAGCATGGGGAAAGATACCTCATGTAATATTAAGTGTAAGAAATTTAGAGGGGTTATGTTAATATCATCAAAGTACACTTTAGGAGAAGAACCATTATCAAGGATGGAGGGAGGTTTTATAACGTTTAAGAATCAATTCATCAAAAACATACAACAAAGCCTCAAAACACAAGAAGCAAAAACAATACTAAAGGAGAAATAAATCCACAATGGTAGAGTTTTCAGTATTCTGAAGCATCTGGTGGAACAAGTAAAAAGAAAATCAGTAAGGACACAGAAGACTCAAACAACCTATCAACCAACTAGCCCTGACACAACATTCCACCCTCAAAGGCACATAAAACATTTATGGTCACTTATAAAATGTACACATTTTTTTTCGAGAAAAAGTATACTTTGAAAAGCTACTATGTAATAGTTGAAAAGAACAAAAACCAAAGTACTTTCTAAAACCACCAGGCCTCAGCCAGGAGCGGTGACGCATGCCTGTAATCCCAGTACTTGGGGGCTGAGACAGGAGGATCCCAGGTTTGAGGCCAGACTCAGCAATTTAGGAAGACCCTGTTTCAAAATAAAAATAAAAAGGGGAAAAAAGGGCTGGAGGTATAGCTTAGAGGTAGAACACCCCTGGATTCAAGCTCCCAGTACAAAACAAAACAAACGGGACCCCTAGGAATAATATAAGATCAAGTTCTTTAATTTCTTTTAGTCCTAACTTGGTCTGACTGCTCTAAGTTTAAATTCTCTTTTCTTGAAAATCCTCCAAATTATAACATTTGGGTATCCAAATAAAATCTCCAACTTTTTGAAGGTTTAAGCATTCTCCTTCTGCGGAGAGTTCAGAAAGCACTTAGCAATCAGTCGCTCTGTGTATTTGCACAAACAAGTGCACAACTACTAATGAGAACCCGAGATCTCATTAGTTTATCAGCAAAATAATGGTTTAACCAATTCATTTCTTTGAAAAAAGAATAGAGACTAACAGAGATACATATAGGAAAATCTGTTAGAAAATCAATTTAAAAAGTCATACTCTTTCATATTAAGAGTGTGTCTAGTTAAACATCACCACTATTCTTGGCTTGAGAAAAACACACACCCACATATAGCCTTTTCAGCAAATGTTATCTTTTTTACATTTTAAACATCAATCAAGAACCTCATAATTCTCTGCATTCAATAACTACTTATGACCAATTTATTACTTCACTTTAGTTTTTTTTAAAAACTACAGATATCCTGGGTTTCTGACAGGTTATTAGAGTACAATAAAATGAACTTTATTTTTACTACTAATTTTAAGAAGCTTGATTGAAATCATAAACCAATTTATTTGTTTGTGTCCCATTTTTAAACCCATTCAAAACATCTAACATTCCTACAACAGAGTCAGATATCAAATGGTAAGGAATTTTTGACTGTATAGGTCTGTTATAATTAGAATATGGTGGACTCATCCAAAGGATTAACTCATTGCAGAGACATGCAAACAAGGAAACAAGCCATATGAAATCTCCCCAAAACCTGACCTTTGCAGTGTAGAATACTGTTCACCTTTGGAATTTCATACATGCCACTTGGGCTTCTGACGGGATCACCATGAGACCATCAGCAGTTCAGTAAGGGTGACCATAAACCAAATAAATCCTAATTACCCATTTCCTTAAGCTTTCCAGGCTCCAAATCTCTTGGGTTCTTCTCTTATTTATTTTTAACACTACATTCTTTTTTTAAAGAAATGTATAATAATACACAATGAAGTATTTTTAAGGGGATCCAGATGAACTGAGAAGCATCTTGAAGACGGCCACCTCTAGGGCCCTGAAGCACCATGTGAACAGCTGCTGTCACCTCCCGGCCTTGGGAGGAGAGTCTAAGGCACTGCAACAGGCTCTGCTTCTCCACATTCCCAAGGTCACTGTGAACCAGCAACCATACACATACATGTATTTTAATATACATACTTATTTTTAACAAGAGGATTTCTGAATTTAATCAATATCTTTGTTAAATGATTGGGTTAGTAATGATAAAAATTTAGAGATGTGATTATGACATGGATTTCCTGGAATCAAAATGAAAAAGAATTTGGACGACAACTCAGAACAAAAAATCTCTTAAACATTACAAATAACTGTTTTATTACTCTGAAATACCAAGCCTTCTGTACAGTTCTTATCATATACATCAAATGCCTTAAGAGTCTCAGCAACCCTATCTACTATCTTAATCTCTTCAGAACTAGTGCATAAGAGAGAGAAAACCAATAAATCAGCCCTCGATGACAGAGGGTCTGTTTAGGAGTTTACCAAATGGAATGACCCTGTTGGAATTCCTTCAAGCAGCCTGTGAAAATGTCAGAACGGAGTCTGTTTTGGAGGTCATAGTCCCTAGAGAGCTCTGAGTTTTGGCCTGTTTGTCTTTTCACATGCTTTACTATTTGAAAACCCTTCCTTGTAGACACTGACTGATGCCCAGGGAATGCGAGGATTGTGGGAACTGGCAGTACCACCGAGAGACGAACTTCATGGGAAACCCGTGCCTACTGCACTTGCCCTCCCAGCTCATCAGATAAGCTGCCCTTCAACTGCTGCAAGGTACATGGCGAGACAGTAAGAAACAGCATGTCATTCCAACTTCTTTAAAAGGAAATAATGGTGGAAAATGGGGGCAAAAATTACTGGGACTATTGAAGGCAACACTAAGTTATAAACACCATGGGGAAACTTTGAAAAACCATATTCGTTTGGCATGAATGATATACTGCATTCTCAAAATACACATACTAATAATGATTCAAGTGCTATGTGCCCACACTGTTTTAAGCACTTGAGGTGGATTCACCTCATCATTCTAGCAAGCCTACAGAACAGTACTGGTGAGATCCCTGACTTGCAGATAAGAAAACCGAGGCACAGGGAAGAGGGAGCTGGTGCTCTGAGCCACTGTGTGTGCTACCTCTTCCTCCATGGCGTTGTCACAGCACCCGTGCAGCGGTGGGTAGCCACGACACAGGCTCCCTGTGTGCGCATCTCTTCAAATGCAGCCTGTGAGATATGTCTAACATTTTTCCTATTATAATTAAAACACAGGCTTTGAGTGGTCTGACGCTACACGTCTAGCACAACGGAGCGGGCTCCCAGTCCTGACTCTGCAGCCCTCTTTCTTTAAAGCTATGTTCTTCTTCCTCTCAGTTATCTGCAGGAGTCACTCTAAATTAATTTTCAGTATGTAATATTAAATTTATTTAATGTGTTTAATTACTTTTAAAGATATATGTGTCAACAATTTTATGAGAATACAATATATTTTGAACTGCCAATATTATACTAGAGCCTTAAAATTTGAAATCATTTAGGGTAAGAGACTCAATGATCACTCAATAAATGCTTGCTAATAATAACTTTTAAAAAAGCATCCTTATTTCCATCCACATACCAGTTTTTGAACACTTTGAGAGAGCTGAGTATTCTGATGTGGCAAACTCTTTTTACTTTTTTTTTTTTTTTGGTGGTACTAGGGATTGAACCCAGGGGTACTTTACCACTGAGCTGCACCCCCAGCCTTTTTTATTTTTTATTTTGAAACAGGATCTTGCTAAGTTGCTGAGGCTGGCCTCAAACCTGCGATCCTCCTGTCTCAGCCTCCCAAGTTCTGGAATTAAAGGCGTGCGCCAGTGCATCTGGCTCAAACTTATATTTTTTATAATACTTTATGGTGGCTTCATCAATATTCTTCTTAACTGCTATGTCAGGATCAAAGCCTCTGTCAAAGATGGTCTCCTATTTTGTAGCTATGAATCTCAAAAATGCAGAGTGCTGACCATTTTAACACTTGTCAGTTTTTAAATTTACCCTATGAGAACCAAAGGCAAGTGGTGATCAGACCTTTTACTTTTCTTATTATGTCTTTATTAAACACAGTGGTCATGTACCAAAATTTTAAGTTGGTGAAAGCAGTAGCATTTTCTTAATGAAAACAATGTAAATGACTAGAAAAAACATAAATAATCTAGGCTTTGAAAAAAGCTGAAATATTGCCTTTTTACTGATAGTCTGATGCTTCCATAAAAATGTTAACATATCTTGCCAACCCTTGAAAACCATGAATAGGAAAATACTGCATATTCCAAACTATATATATTATTTTTGAGAATAACATAAGTCAAGTTCTCTTTTAAAAATGGAGGTGAGCCTGACTCATTGAGAGAGCTGTTTAATAATATGTGTACTAATACTGCTATGAGGAACATATTAAACAGCAACATGACTAATCTGGATCTATGAAGAATTCCATCAGTTAACTGAGATGGAAGTTATCTTCCATCCTTTCTGTTTCTGCTGCCCAATGAGTAGCACAAGGCGAAAGTGATAATGAGATATGAGGACACATGATGTAATGAGGGAGCAGAGGCAGGCGGGCTGGAAACTGCCACAGGGATACTACAACGGGCACACTGACTGAGCTGCTCAGACGTACCCATGCTCACAGACTGCGTCAGCAGAGGAGGCTGGAGCCCTGACTCCCAAAAGACCAGTCTTCCTGTTAAGAGCAGTGAGTGCAGCAGGTGAGGCAGGAGGCCAACAGTATGGATTAATTTAAGAGAAAAAATTGGGGCATGATATTTGCTGATTAGTCTGGATGATTATTAATTACAAACCGAAGTGGAAATTTCAATACATTTGTTATTCTAACATATCTGTCTTGTTGCTTTCTGTCACCACAGTACTGCATTACTGTGATGTCTTAAAATATATGCTAAATAATAAAGGAACAAAAATAATCATGCATCATTTTTTCCCCAGTACACTCCCTATATTTAACAGGCTCCTTTACAGGTATGGGAGAGAATACGCATTCGATGTCTATCCTTTCCCTTCCTTTTTTTTTGGCTAGAAGAGGTCTTTGTGGTTAGATTAGGTTAGGTGGCTTACCTAAGTAAAAAGAGCCCCATAAACTATGGGAAAGGGACTGATCATAAGCTATTCAAGTCTAACCCTTGAGAGGTTTGAGTAAATAGGAGGTTATAGTTTAGAAGTATTTATAAACTAACCATTTACATTATATATGTCATAATTGCTTTTTGAGGACCAACAAAGACTACTCCTTAATTAATAACCTTGTTTATTTGCTGGCTCAATGTCTAAATAAAACATGGTGGACTTTAATTTCAAGAAAATTATCTCAAATAATCTGTAAGAGAAATAATGTACTTCAATCACTCTATAGTAACTCTAGAAAATTCTTGTAAACATTGTAGGTAAGCACTTATTTGATATGATGTGGTCTCACTGGTATTTAAAATGCTAATTACTGCCGGGCATGGTGGTGCACGCTTGTAATCCCAGGACTTGGGAGGCTGAGACCAGAGGATCCAGGTTCGCGGCCAGCCTCAGCTACTTAGTGAGGCCCTCCGCAACTTTGTGAGACCTGGTTTCAAAATAAGGTATAAAAAATAGGGCCGGGGGGTGTAGCTCGGAGGTAGAACGCCCCTGGGTTCAATCCCCGGGACCACACACACACAAAAAAATGCTAATTACTATTATGTTCTAAGTCTTCCTTTTAATAAATATGCTGTTGACATCCAGTAGCATTTCAACAAGAGACACAGTTTAAAGACTAGATAAATTACTCCACATGAGCTTTCACACGGGTATGGTCTTGGTGATTCACCTTTGAAGCTGTAGGCTTCACCCCCACCCCCACAGTGATAACTAAAGCATGTTCTATGTCAGATCAGACTCACTGTCAGCTACAAATGGAAGAAAGAAAATTCCCGCACAGCCGCTCCCCTCCCCATGCACACAGGGTTTGTTCAGCAATACACTGAGGCAAATGAAATCCTCAGCAACAACAAAACTATCTAAGTAACCAACAGTAGAAAAAATAGAAAAAGAAGGTGAACCGGTTACAAGCATATATTTACACTGTGAAACAAAACATGCTATTTAATAGGAGACTTTACGAAGGCTTCTTTTTCATTTTGAAAGATCCATCCACGAGACTGTCACAAACAGAAAGCATGTGAGAGCTGCCACAGTTAATTAAGAACTTCATTTGCAGTTGTCAGGAGGTTTGTAGTTTGCTTTTGAACTTTATAATTGTGTTTAGTGTAAGTCCTAAAGCCTAATTAAAAAAAATATTTAAAAACTTCACTAAGAGCCGGGCATGGTGGTGCATGCTTGTAATCCCAGTACTTGGGAGGCTGAGACCAGAGGATCCGGGTTCGCGGCCAGCCTCAGCTACTTAGTGAAGCCCTCTGCAACTTAGTGAGACCCTGTTTCAAAAATAAAGAATAAAGAATAAAAAAAAATAGGGCTGAGGATGTAGCTTGGAGGTAGAATGCCCTGCGGTTCAATCCCCAGTACCACAAAAATAAATATAAATAAATAAATAAATAAATAAATAAAACATTAGAGCTGGGCATGGGGTGCATGCCTGTAATCCCAGTACATGGGAAACTGAGTCAGGTGTATCGCAGATTCAAGGCCAGCCTCAGCAACTTAGTGAGACTCTTGGCAACCTAGCAAGACCCTGTTTCAAAATAAAAAGGGCTGGGAGTGTAGCTCAGAGGTAGAATACTCTGGGGTTCAATCCCCAGTACCAAAACAACAACAGAAAAACATTAAATACTCCAGATCCTAAATGTTAACAACAAAGCCAATGTAAGATAATTTTACAGAAAATTGCTTATTTCTGTTATCTCTAGTTATAGAAAGGGAAAGTGAGACTCCCATAGCTCTGCTTGGCTATTTAACATCTATGTACTTCCCTCCCATTTATACACTATGAGAATTTTCTGTCTGGCAATCAGCTCCAGAGAAAAATTAAAATTCCCTCCGTTTCCCTTACCAATTTCCATTCAACTACACCAGCATGTACAGTTTAAGGAACACAGTTTTTCCCAAGACAAATGTTTATCACCTTTATGCATTTCCAAACACCTGAACTGAGAATAAGACTAATAGGCTAATGAGGAATGGGGAAATGTTTTCAGAGTAAAACCCAAAGTTAAGACCAGCTATGAAGATATGCCATTTATTTTCTAAGGTGCAAGGCAAGCAGTTTTCTTCGGCTGGGTTCCCCAGCTCGCCAACGTTCATTTAACTGTTTGCAAATACATTAATGCCTATATTGAAACCAAAGCAAAGAGCCACCTTGCATTTTCTTGTGCGCAACAAACTTTTTTTTTGCGGTACTGGGGATTGAACCCAGGGGCATTACACCTTCGAGCTACACCCCCAGCCCTATTTTTAGTCTTTATTTTGAAATAGGGCCTCACTAAGTAGCTGAGGCTGGCCGTGAACCTGCAATCCTCTGGTCTCAGCCTCCCAAGTACTGGGATTACAAGCATGTGCCACCACGCCCGTCTGCAACAAAATTTTGAATAAATTATTTTCTCTCTAGTAAGTGATCATTCAGGAACAGGACAAGAGATGGTCTAAAACTATTCAGTGTGATAAATTTAATGCTTGGAAAATCTTAGAAAAAATGTCAAGATGGGACCATAAGCTCAATCCCCTGATAATTTCAGTAACTAGTAATAGCAAAGCTGAAAAGGAACAAGTAAATTCCCCCTCTTTACTGAGGGCTAAAACATGCTATTTCATCGTAAATAGAATTTCAAAAGCCTTTTAGTATAGGAAGAAGGTGGCAGGTACCTGTGACTGTGTTAGGTGATTGAGCCTCACCTTAAAAACACCTAGACTCAGAGAGATACAAAAAGAATTAAAATACCAAACAGCTTTTACAAATGGAAATCCATGGGCCTGGCGTGGTGGCGCAAACTTGTAATCCCAGTACTTTGGGAGGCGGAGACCGGAGGATCCGGGTTTGTGGCCAGCCTCAGCTCTTTCTCTCTCCCTGTCTCTCTCTCTCTCTCTCTCTCTCTCTCTCTACTTAGTGAGGCCCTCCGCAACTTCGTGAGACCCGGTTTCAAAATAAAGTATAAAAAATAAGGCCGGGGGCATAGTGCGGAGGTAGATGCCCCTGGGTTCAATCCCTGGTACCGCAAAAAGAAAAAAAAGGAACTCCATGTTAACCTCTCTTCTTACTCTATCATCATACTGGCAGTGCCTTACAAGCCTCCCTCGGCACTGCACCTCCAGAGCTTCTCTGCCAGCTGACAGTCTTGCCAAGGCCCTCAGGAAGGAGGTCCCTGGGAGTGCCGGCACAGGCAGAGCTGCAGCTCTTTCACCTGAGTCTCCCCTGCTTCTGTGAAGCTGTACTGAACCCACCGCACTCGAGCTTTTCCTACTTAAACATCAAATGGCCTGCTCCTTTGACTGACCTCCTTTCTATTCCCAGTGTTGGCCATCTGAAGGAATGTTAATATCAAAACGTCGAGATGGAGCTCATAGGTGCATAAAATGTCAAAACGAAGCTCAATGTCCCTGTGTATGCATTGTCTCAGTGAGCAAAGGCCCCTGGGTTTCCTTATATTCACTTTCCTTTATGAGGAGTCACTTGGGAAAAGTTAGTTGCCTAAACGGTTGCCTTACTTTTGAGGCACTACTACCTATAGAACTATTTTGGTTACCTTCAGGCATAAAGAAAAACTCTAGCTTAACTGTACTAAATGCCTTCCATACTCCAGTAGTGGGATTATGTTGCCATACCACTATCATTACTAACATAAATATTTACAGAAAATTAGGGAAGACCTTGGAATCATTACTTACATATCAACTTCATTTCCTTGTAAAGTTTATTTATAAACTACTGCATGACATAATCCTTCTACGCACTAATCACAACTTGAAATACCTCCATTTCTCCCCTAATACAAAAGAATGCAGTTCTAATAAGTGTCATTCAGAGGCTTAGGAATAACAATAAATGTAACACACGCACAGAGACCTTGGCCTGGCTGAATCAAGCTAGTAACTCAGGTGCTGCTTCACCTACTTATCATTTCTGAGGTGAGGACACTTACAGTCTATCTCTAGCAATTCATAAGAATACAATACATTGTTATTAATCAGTCACCATGCTGGATGTACAATAGATCTATTGAACGTATTCCTCCTGTCTAACTGCAACTTATCCTTTGCCCAACACTTCCCTAAAAACTAGATTTCTGATAATTGTACAAGGATTGCTTTTACACCTTGGAATATAGCTGGGAAGTAGGCTAATACATCACGAGAATGAAATTAGTACATGCCCTATAAGGTAAGGTTTCTAACTTCCTGAAGTCATTTACTAGGAGAGGGAACTCAACTTCATTCTAAGCTAGTTTTAGGTTTATAGAAATATCTTAATGAGAATCAAGTAAAAGGGAGAGGGAAAAAAATCAACACATTAAAGATTCCCTAGTTATAAGTTTAAAACTAAAAGGGCTGCATGTTGTTACAAAGAAGCCTTTTAAAATGGCTTTTTAAAAAGTAGCCAAATCAGAAAGGACACTAGATCCAGGGCATGGTGGCGCAAATCTCAGTACTTGGGAGGCCGAGACAGGAGGATAGCAGGTTCAAGACCAGACTCAGCAACTTAGCGAGATCCTGTTTCAAAATAAAAAATTAAAGAGGGCTTGGGGTATAGCTCAGAGGTAGAGGGCTCCTGGGTTCAATCCAAAAGAAAGAGAAAGAAAGAGAAAAGAAGGGAGGGAGGGAGGGAGGGAGGGAGGGAGGGAAGGAAGGAAGGAAGGAAGGAAGGAAGGAAGGAAGGACGAATGAACACTAGAAACAGTCGTTGATCCCGGGAATGTAACTGGGCAGGCAAAGGAAGGACTGGTAGAGTGACCTACTTTTCACTATATTCCCATAACATTTAAAACAACGTGGGTCACTCTCTTTCCAGGACTCCCCCTTGTGGGGGGGGAGCTGCTTGGTCTCCTATCTTTCCCTGACTTAAAATAAACTTTCATATTTCTATACCCCCCAAAAACAATGTGAATGCATTATTTATAAAAATAAAAAACAAAAAGGTTGAATTCTAAAACAGAAACTATACCCCTTTAAAATGTTACAACCAATGACAAACATAAATGATTATGTTGTAGAGATTATGACTATATAAGACAATTTTTAAAAACCCAGTCCTACTGTTTTGTGAATGGTATTTGTGATTCATGAAGTTTTCAGTGTCAGATTGTGTATGTATTAAAAAACTGCTGGGACTCAAACGAAAGGGAAACGATGATATGCCCTGGAAGTCAGAGCTCGATAGGTGATGCACGGGGGCACCTGCGGATAGAAACACTGACCACAAAGATTCACGTACAGAATTCGAGCAGGATGGTACTATGCACTATGAAAGTAGAAAAGGAAATCTTACCTACATCACTGCATTGCTTCATAAAATGTAAATGAATTAACAAACTAAACTACCATTTCAACTCTCTCCCTAAGAGTTTATGATGTAAGACTACCCTATATTTGGTATTACCTTATATTCAGGCATCTATATTAACTTCTTTAAGAGAACATGGTAAACTCTATCAAGTAAATGACAATAAAGTATAAACTTTCCCCACATACTTCTTCCCCTGCTAGAGATGACCAGTTCTGTGAGCAGTTTTACATTCTAATTTTATACCAGTACAACTCTTATTTTCTTTTAGGGATATAATTTGAACACTGTATTGGCCCAAGTGTACTGTGTAAACCCAGATCACATTTAGCAGTTTTTCAGTAAGTGCAGTTATTTGTCTTGGTCACTGTCTACTGTAAGCGAGGCTTCTGATGATACCACCAGTCAGCCATCACCTCCTGCAGGATGGGCAACTTAGCCCATGATGCTTTACAGCAATCAAAACAGTCCAGGGCTGTGCCTAACAAGAGTCAGATACAAAGCAAAACATATCTTACTGGAAGGAAGAACAAATCCACACCAAAGACCTGTACTAAAGGACAAAACCACAGAGCAGTGTATGTCTTTCATCCATTTCCCTACATAAGATAAGGCCAGGAATGAGAAGGACTGGGAAACACTCAGGTTCTGGAAAAGTTAAGTCACAAGGTGCATAAGGAAGCATTCTGCAGGAAACAGTTTTACTTCTTCCAGTTTTAAAGCTGAAATTTAAAAAATATATCTATGAAAGTAAGACTCATTAGAACTGTGGAAAGTACAGTGAGCTGACTTGACATTCTTAATCCTGCCATTTCAGTATATATGCTCAGCATGTTTATAAATTTTAACATTACATTTTAAATATTAAAAGTGTATCATCTATCTTTATCTATTTATGTTAAAATTTAGTAGCACTGTATTTTCTGGAGACTCTGGGATACCGCTGTGACCAACAAAAATTTGCACAACAGGTAAGGAACGAATAGAAAAGATTCAATTGTATACAAGGATGAGCTAGCCAAAGACCGAGAATTTGGTTGTATCCTATGTCCACAGATATATGCAATACGTAAGAAGTTCTTGCCTTCTTAGTGATCACTGAGATGGCTTAAATCTTGTTACTTCTAAAGAAAGATGCAATGCCTGGGAGATGAAGAAAGGGGAGGAGAATGAACTCAGAGCCACAGTATGCTTCCCTGGGCTCAGCACAGGGAGGTTCTTTCCAGTGACATTCCAGTACGAAATCTGCTTGTGCTAAGTGGGTTGAATCTACAGCTGATTTCTAAAGGTAATGCTGCTACCAAAGGCACTTACTGGGGAAAGAGTGAAAGAACTGGATGGAAAGTGAAACTCTGTTACTCAAAACCATCCAGTACCCCTGTAAGCATCTCCTCCACGACACACCGCTAACTTGAGCTGACAAAACATCCAGGCAGGGAAGTCGGCTGGGCTCACCATGAGGGTGACTTTAAATCCAAGTCCCACCAACATGCTGAAGAACTCACCATTCCTCCTCTCGTTCAGAGGGGGCAAGTGCTGACTGGACTGCAGGGAGAGTTCCTGGAATTCGTGAGCCACGGCCTCGCTTTGAGGACTTGGAGCAAGAGGCGCTAGAGGTCCTAGCTCATCCTCAGTGTCGATGGCCCCCATGTGCTCCATTGTGCTCCAACCACTGGCAGCAGGAAGTGCGAGACACCTTTTACTCTGTTGAAGAGACTGCCAAACAAAGAATGTGTAAATAAATGGTATGCTTGTTTTTCTCTAATTCACACAAAAGTATTAAGAGAAGATCCCTGGCATCTAGTCCAGTTTTGCTGCTGTGTGGCTATTACCAATTCATTTAACCCTCTCTGAACCTAAGGTTCCTTATCTAACACACAAGAATAATATACTTCCCATCTAAAAAAAAGCACTTAAATGGTAAAGAAAAGTTGAAAGCCATTGTATATTTCTTTTGTACTAAATATTAAAGAAAGTTATAGCTATTGATGTCATTAAAAATTTCAACAAGCCGGGTGTGGTGGCGCACTCCTGTAATCCCAGTACTTGGGAGGCTGAGACAGGAAGATCACAGGTTTGAGGACAGTCTCAGCAAGTAGTGAGACTCTTATCAACCTAGTGAGACCTTGTTTCCAAATAAAAATAAAAGGGTTGAGGGTGTAGCTTGGAGGCAGAATGCCCCTGGATTCGATCCCCAGTGCCACACATACACACACACACACACAAAAACAAAACAGGAAAAGAAAAGATTTCAATACATGCTAAAATAAGAAGAAAGTCAACTAATGCCAAGGAAAATAAAGAAACAGCCTGGCTTGAAAATCTACCTCTCAGCCATACCCCCAGCCCTATTTTATTTCTTATTTAGAAACAGGGCCTTGCTAAATTGCTGAAGCTGGCTTCCAGCCCGCTATCCTCCTGTCTCAGCCTCCCAAGTACTGGGATTATAGGCGTGCACCACCATGCCCGGCTTGAAATCCATCTTAACTCCTACATATCAAGCAACTTTATATTAGTCTACATTCACAGCAACCAGCAATGTTTCAGATAAGGCTCCTTCATCAGCCTGGGTCTCAGAGTGAAAACAGTAGGGAACAGAACTTTTAGCTAACCCACAATGGACATACAGTGCATGACAAAGAAACAAATCTGTATTTTAAGTCACTGAGATCTGGAGTTGTGTGTCACTACTGCATAACCTGGATTATACTGCCTGATACAGAAATTAATAACAGTAGTACCAAAGACACAACAAAAACCCTAAATATGTAGCACTGGTTTAGGGATTGAACAGTACAGGAAGCAAACTGATATTGGAAGCTATAAGGAACACATTTGGTAAAACTGTCACATTTTTTCTTTTTGTGCCACTAGAGATTGAACCCAGAGGCATTCCACCTCTGAGCTACACCCCCAGCCCATCACTATCGTTATTATTATTATTATTGTTGTTGTTGTTATTATTATGTGTGTGGGGGAACTGGGGATTGAATTTAGGGGCATTCTACCTCTGAGCTACACCTCTAGACCTATTTTATTTTGAAACAGGGTCTCACTAAGTAGTGGAGGTCCTCACTAAGTTGCTGAGGCTGCAGACCTGCGATCCTCCTGTCTCAGCTCCCCAAGTATTTATATTTATTTACTTATTTATTTATTATTTTTGTGGTACCGGGGATTGAACCCAGGGGCATTCTACCTCCGGGCTACACCCCCAGCCCTATTTTTTTATTCTTTATTTTGAAACAGGGTCTCACTAAGTTGCGGAGGGCCTCACTAAGTAGCTGAGGCTGGCCACGAACCTGGATCCTCCAGTCTCAACCTCCCAAGTACTGGGATTCCAAGTGTGTGCCACCACGCCTGGCTATTTTTTCAAACAAGTTCTTGCTAGGTTGCTAAGAGTCTCATTGTATTGCTGAGGCTGTCCTCAAACCTGTGATCTTCCTGTCTCAGCCTCACCCACTTATTTAGTAGCACTCCATACAAAGATTGTCCAACCATTCACCCACTGATGTACATTTGAGTTGCTTCCAATTTTTAACTTTTAAAAATAAAGAGCTACAAAAACTCCCACATAAGTATTTGTAAGCATATATGCTTCTATTTTTCTTGGGCAAATACCTAGGAGTGGGATGGCTGGACCACATGGCAGCTGTATATTTAAATGTTTAAGAAACTGATCAACTGTTTTCTGAAGTGGCTGAGCCATTTCGCATTCTTACTGGCAGGGTATGAGAACTGCAGTGGTTCCGCATCCTTGCCAGCGCTTCATTTGGTCAGTCTTTTTCGTTTTAGGCAATTTGTTGGGCATGTGATATTCCACTGTGGTTTGTTACTTCCCTAGTGACTAGTGATGTAAAACATGTTTTAGTGTGCTTATTTGTCATCCCTACATCTTCTTTGGTTAAGTATCTGATGAAATTTTTTGTTCATTTTAAAAATTAGATGATCTGTTATCATTAAAAGTTCTTTACATCTTTTGTACACAGTGCTTTATCAGATATGTGATTGCAACTATTTTCTCCTTATGAGTGGCTTACCTTTTCATGCTCTTGATAGTGTTTTGTGAACAGATATTTTTGATTGGATAAAGTCCAATTTTTTGTTATAGCTAATAAATCTTTGATTAGCCCAAGGTTGCAAAGATGATCTCTGTGTTTTCTTCTAGATATAGACTTATGTTTTACATTTAAGTCTATTTTCCATTGTGTGTGCGTGCCCGTGTGCGTGTATGTGTGTGTATGTGTGTGTGTGTGTTACTGGGGATTGAACCCAGGGGCATTCTACCTCTGAGTTATACCCCCAGCCCTATTTTATTCTTTATTTTTGAAACAGGGTCTCATTAAGCTGTGGATGGCCTCACTAAGTTGCTGAGACTGGCTTTGAACCTGTGATTCTCCTGTCTCAGCCTCCCAAGTACTGGGATTACAAGCATGTGCCACCACACCCAGCTTCTATTATCCATTTTGAGTTAATTTTTATATATGCAGAGATATGAATCAAAGTTCTTGGGGGGGCATATGGACACCTGATTATTCCAGCACCATTTGTTTAAAAGATTACCTTTCTCTACCAAATTTTCTTTGCATCTTTGTTGAAAGTGAACTGACCATGTATATGCGGATCTATGTCTCGACTTTCTACATGGTTCCCCGTACCTCTCTATATGGCCCCACCTCTCTGGGTGATCCCTAAACTATACATGTGCAGGGTAGACTCCACACAGTGCAGCTAAGGCAAAGAGAACCAACCACACTGAGATTTCGGGGGCTGCCCACCACAGGAAAGACAGTTGGTAAAAGTGAGTTTAGCAAAGTTAACATCCTGCTAATACAAAACAACACTCTTAAGAAGGAACCTAACAGAATCTAGAGCCTCTGCAACTGTCAACTGGAATTTCATATCCAATGAAAATACCCTCTAATAAAGGAGGCAAAATGGTCACTAGCAGACACACACTACAAGAAATGCTAAAAGAACTTATTCAGGCTGAAAGAAAGAGATACCAGATAGAAATTTAGATCTTAGAAATAAAAAGCATAAAAATGATAAATGTATATGAATAAGACTAATTTTTCTTAATTCCTTTAATTTACCAGTCAATACAAAATTTATAATGTCTTATTGTAGAATTTATAATATATGTAGATGTAACATATATGACAACTATAGCATAAAGGATGAGAGAGGGGCAAATGTATTCAATACTTTACATTTTTATATACTATAGGAAAGTAGCATAATTTTAACTTTTAAAAGACTGAGAAGTTAAGGTTGCAAACTGTAATTCCTAAAACAATCATTTAAAAAAAATACCATTAGTTTTGGCTAAAACACCAATAGGGAAATAAAATGACATTCTAAAAATACTCATGCCCTGCTCCCTGCAAAAGAAAACAAAGGAAGAATGGAGAAACAAAAAAGATAGAACAGAATAAACACACACACACACACACACACACACACACACACACACAGAGCAAAATAGCAGGACTCGATCCAACCTTACCAATAATTACACTAAATATTACTGGGCTAAGCATTTCAATTAAAAGAGACTGACAAAATGGACTTTAAAAAAGTCTAAAAGTAAGCCGGGCGTGGTGGCGCACACTTGTAATCCCAGTACTTTGGGAGGTGGAGACCAGAGGATTCAGGTTCGCGGCCAGCCTCAGCTCTCGCTCTCTCTCTTTCTCTCTCTCTCTCTCTCCCCCTGTCTCTCTCTCTCTCTCTCTCTTTACTTAGTGAAGCCCTCCGCAACTTCGTGAGACCCGGTTTCAAAAATAAAGTATTAAAAAAAGTCTAAAAGTATATATTTATAAGTGACATACTTTAAAAAAAGAAGACATGAATGGGGTGGAGATAAATGGATATAATAGGATAGGTCATGCAAGCAGAAAGCCATGAAGGTTGTAATGACTGTATTAATATCAAATAATGTAGAACACAGAACGTTCTGTGAAGTAGGTGAATTTGCAGGTACAAATACTTATTTCACTAGTGGGCATTCAAATATGGTTCCTAGACTTTTTTTCAATACTGTGAATTTTCATTTCAAATTATTTCTTCCTACAAAATAAAATCTGGTCATACCAAATTATTAAGATACAAGTACCATAATGCTCTTATAATGGCAAGATATACAAACTCTGAACATCAATGCCAATGATTTGGAAGATTCTTTAAGCATAGATTTTAAAATATTTTCATGGCAGAATTTTCTATTCTTAATATTGAAGAATTTTTTCCAACTTATTATGCCTTGACATTGTGTTCACCTTAAACTCCTACACATCCCTCCAAATTAAGAAAATTATAAGCTAAGCAAATCTTCATAAAATCTAGCAAAGGGAAAAGAATACATTTTCAAAAATTTTAACTTAATATTCATGAACATTTTTGATGGAGTATGGACTATATTTTGAAATTTTGTAAGCTGTCACCTTAAAGTCTACTTAACTACTTGATAATTTTCTTTTGAAAATGAAAGCCAACATCAAATATTAAAAAAACACTTTCTGTCTAGTAGTCGCTAATTGAGTTGTTAAAGACATGGCATCAGAATGAATTCTTTCATTGGGTCATAATTTAGTTATGAAAGTAAATAATCACTTAGCTTTAACTGGACACTGATAAAAAGGTAATTAGTCTAAAACTGACAGAATGAATGAATAAGGAGTTAATACCTTACAAATTTCAATAACATAACTGCATTCCACAATGAGATAAATCCAACATTTACCTGGCACAAAGTAAAAGAACAGCACACCAGTTAAGATCAACCTAGTATACAGCTTCTGTTCTCAAAAAATAAACCACTTCTCTGTCAGATACTACTATAGTGATAGAAAAAAATAAGAGGCCTTATACTTTCGTTTTTCCATCTATCCATTCACTCATTCTTTTTTCTGAATGCAGTCAAGATAACACTAAGAATAATGAGCTCATATTTTAAAAGCTGCTGGGCTACTGCACTAAGGTGGTCTCTAAATCAGTGCTAACATTTGTTTTGAACTGAGTTTAAATCTAAAACCAACTAACTTTCCACTGTACCTTGTTGTTTGTAATGACTAATTTATATGACATACTAGTATACAATATGGTATATAACCACTGTTGTATACAAGAAATGCTAAATAATAAAGGAGTTCAAAGGATAGCAAGATCAAACTTCAGAAATTTAATAAACAAGTGGTCAAGCGCAGACAGGTTATTCCAATAAACCTCAACAAAAGATGTTTAAGCAAGAGCAAAGCTATTGTCCCTGACCTTTACAGCTCCCTTGAATCGTAAGCATTAGGAAAACACCTGGCTAATAGCCAGTAAAAATAGATTCTAAATACAAACAAGGTAAAACAGTAGACTTGGACAAGAAATTGAAAGACAAAGTTAACCACATACACAGAGTAATTCCCCACATTAGAAAAGTATTTACAAGCTGGACTTGGTGGCACAAATCTTTAATCCCAGTACTTGGGAGGCTGAGACAGGAGGATTGCAGATTCAAGGCCAGCCTCAGCAACTTGGCAAGGCCCTCAGCAACTAAGTGAGAACCTGTTTAAAAAAAGAAAAATAGGACCGGGAGTGTAGCTTCAGAGGCAGAATGCCCCGGGGTTCCATCCCCCAAAAAAGTATTTATAAACTGAGTATGGTAGTACACATCTGTAATCCCACTACTTGGCCGAGACAAGAGGATTGTAGATTTGAGGCCAGTCTCAGCAATTTGGTGGGACCCTCTACAACTTAGTGAGACCCTGTTTCAAAATTTAAAAAATAAAACAGGGCTGGAGGTGTAGCTCAGAGGCAGAACACCCCTGGGTTCAAGCCTTAGTAATGCACACAAGAAAAAAAAAAGAAAAAAAGAAAAAAAAACCAGAAATATTTGCAATTAAGTCCTATTATCAAACAAGTAAAGAATTTGGGGTCAAATGCACTTGTGAGAACACAACTTGGCAGCACCAAATTTGGTAAATTAATGATGTCAACCCTAGGTTATTTTACATTGTCTTTTCTTCCCCTAAAACTCCTGGTGGTGAAGGTTAAGCATCTGATGATGAAGTACAATATTTATTTACTAGTATAAGAATAATTTCAATTGCAGATATAAAATATTCTTAATATATTGCTACTTCTTATATTATCCTCTTCTAAGTAAAATTTCTTAATGGTATCAAGAATTTCTCAAATTTGTTGATTTTTTATATGAATAAAATTTACTTCCCAATTTTATTATTTTTAATACTTTTATTGGTGCATTATGGTCTCAATCATAATGTAGTTCACAGTGATTCACAGGTATTCTCACACATGTGCATGTCAGTGGAAGTGTTTCCTTCATTAATTCTTCCTCTCCCCTCCTCCCCCAAACCACCTCCCTTCTTCCCTCCCTCCACTGGAGTTTCTCCTCCATATCTAAAGTCCCTCTTACACCCAATTACTCCTTAGCTTCTGCATATGAGAAAATACATGACCCTTCACTTTCTGTGACTGGCTAATTTCACTTAACATAATGTTCTCCAGGTCCACCCATTTTCCTACAAAAGACATAATTTTGTTATTTTTTATTGCTGAGTAGAATTCCATTGTGTGTATATCCCATAATTTTGTGATCCATTCATCTGTTGATGGACATCTGGGCTGGTTCTATAATTGGCTATTATGAATTGTGCTGCTATAAACATGGATATGCATGTATTACTATAATATTCTGGTTTCAGTCCCTTTGGAAAGATATCCAGGGGTGGTATAGCTGGATCATATGGTGGATCCATTCTCCGTTTTCTGAGAAATCTCCATACTGATCTCCATAGCAGCTGCAGTAATTTGCAATCCTGCCAACAATATAGAAGAGTACCTATTTCCCCACATCCTTGCCAGCATTTATTGTTGTTTGACTTCTTGATGATTGACAGTCTGATTGGGGTTAGTGTTAAGTCCTTTAAGCAATTTGTATATTCTAAATATTAGTCCTCTACCAGAGGAATAGCTGGCAAAGATCTTCTCCCATTCTGTAGGCTCTCTCTTTAGACTCTTGATGGTTTCCTCAGATAAGCAGAAATATTTTAGTTTAATGCCATCCCGTTTATTAATTCTTGTTTTAATTTCCTGAGCTTTGGGGATCTTATTGAGGAAGTTTCTACCAGGGTCTATATGTTGTAGTATTGGGTCTATGCCCTTCTCTAGTAATTTCAAAGTCTCTGGTCTAATTTCCAGGTCTTTGATACATCTTGAGTTGACTCTTGGACAGGGTGAGAGTTAGGGATTTAATTCAAATCTTCTACAAATGGATGGATAACCAGTTTTCCCAATACCATTTGTTGAAAAGGCTGTCTTTTCGCCAACATATGTTTTTGGCACCTTTGTAGAAAATCAATTGGCTATAAGTGTGTGGATTTGTTTCTGGAACTTCTATTATGTTCTATTGGTCTATGTTTTTGTGCCAATACCATGCTGTTTTTATTACTATAGCACTGTAGAATAATTTGAAGTCAGGAATTGTGATGCCTCCTGCATGGTTCTTACAAAAGATCAACAAAACTAAAAGCTGGTTCATTGAAAAGATTAAGATTGATAAACCCTTAGCCAACTTAACCAAAAGAAAGAATCAACCCAAATTATTAAAATAAGAAATGAAAAAGGAGATATCATCACAGATAGTGGGGAAATCCAGAGTATCATCAGAATCTATTTTGAAAATTTATATTCCAATAAACTGGAAAACAGAAGAAATCAACAGATTTCTAGATATATACAACCTACTTAAATTGAATCAAGAGGATATAGAAAACCTAAGCCAACCAATAGCAAGCAAAGAGACAGAAACAGCAATAAAAGGCTTCCATCAAAGAAAAGTCCAGGTCCAGACGGATTCCCAGCTGAATTCTACAAAAAGAACTAAACCCAATACTTCACAACTATTCCGTGAAATAGGATAGAAACCTTCCATACCCCTTCTAAGATGCTAGTATCACCTTAATACCAAAACTGAATAAATAAAGATACCTCAAGAAAAGAAAGTTACAGACCAACATCTAGTACAAGTGCTTCTCAACTCTACTCACAAGATGATACTGGAGGAGGTTAAAAAAAAAATCCCTGATAGAGAAGGGAAGGAGATTCTGCTATAATTAGTCTAGGAGACTGGTTTTAATGTGTGGCCAGTGTTGAGAATCACAGATCAAATGCATCAGCAGATAAGTCATTTGCCCAGAGTGGGAAGAGAGGTGAGAAGCAAATTATTATAGAATATATGAAATATAGTAGTATACAAGTAGATACAAACTGCTACAGGGATCTAAAGGATTAACTGTCTAGTTGTATTAATCTGAGTTAGGAAAGCCATGAGGATAAGGAGGAGTTTGTCAGGCACAAAAATCTTCTCATCAGTAAAAGGAAGACACATAAACAGAGATCACCTAACACAAAAAGTTTTATGGGGCCAGGGTGGGGAGGCTGCCATGGAGTGAAAGAAGTAAAACTGTTGAGGAGTGTGGACTCTAACACACAGTGATATGCTCAGATTTGGATTTTAAAACAGACTAGTTACTGATACGGTCTCAGGCTGAAATGATAGCAACTAAGACAGGAAAAATACAGAAAAGGGAATAAATTCAAATACTACTTAAGAGGCAAAATATCAAAGTGTGATGACCAGCCCATTTGAAAGGTGTAGGAGATTAAAGAGCAAAGGGTGGGAGAGGTTTCCAGATACGCAGCTGGAAAGGCTGACAGCATCACTATGCCAAGGTGGGAAGAGTAGTGAGGGGTGAGAAGGAGTGCTCCCTTTGCAAACTACAGCTTCCCAAGGTGGAAAGCGGAAAAAGTAAGGATGGAGAGACCGCTGTTTGACCTCAGGCAAATCGCTTAACCTCTTAAGGATCCGGTCCCCTAATTTAAGAAATGGGAAAAAGAACTGAAAGGAAGAAAGGGGAAGGATACTCACGGGATTTAGTGAGCTTAAATTTATCTAGACTTTCCCTATTTTTGGCCTAATGACTTCTCCTTGGGATCATTAGTGTCATTTTATAGATGAGAAAACTAGGCTTGGAAAGATTAAACAAAATTGAAACACTAGTATCAAAGCCAGGTTTCCAACTTTGGGGCCCATATTCTTTCCACAATAACACAACACCGATGTGCCAAAATGCAAATAGGCTGGAGCCGAGAATGGGGAGAGACAGAGGTTGTTGAGGGAGGACGAGGTTGGCGGGATGAGGGATGAAGCTGTGAAAGATACACTTACATACATCTCTTTAGCGCCTATGTCCACGGCTCAAACCAGCAGGCACTGTTCTGGGCTCTGGGATTACAATGATGGACCCATCATTGCCCCTGTTTTTAGGGAGCTCAAGACCTTGTCAGATGGGCAGCCATGACACTCATGCTTAACAGGAACTTCGTGGGAGATGAAGGAAATGCTCTTCTCCTATTGTTCCCTTTTGGCAAAAGTCTAAGACTGTGACTGGAATTACACTCCAAATGGGAAGAAAAAGAAATCTGTAGAAGATGCACTACATATAAACAAGATATCTTTTTGACACTATGTTACACTTCTTTCAAATAAACAACTTCTAAGTAGTGTTTTTGTTTGTCACAGTTGGATTTTATGTGTAGCTGTCGAGTGCATGGCAAAAATGTACTATAAATACACCAAATACTGACAATATACTGTATAGAAAACATTACATAACAGCCCTTCCATGCTAGAAGTGGCTGTTATAGTTCTAAGAATGCCATTGTGATGACTTGTTTTTCAACTTTTACTGAATGAATAAGTTTCCAATGAACATAACATGGAGCAAACTGCATAATATCCTACTAATTGATGCATTCTTTTTTTTTTGGTATGGGATGGGGGTGAACCCAGGGGCATTCTACACCCCCAGCCCTATTTAATTTTATGTTTGGAACAGGGCCCTGCTAGGTTGTTGTTGAGAGTCTCACTAGATTGCTGAGGCTGGTCTTAAACCTGCAATCCTTTAGTCTTAGCCTCCCAAGTAGTAGGATTACAGGCGTGCACCACCATGCCTGGTTCCAAATGATGCATTCTTAATAAGTACTGTAACTAAGACCTAATAAACAGTGTTTTTGAAATATTCATTATGATCTATCTATAAATAAAGATTTGAATTAGCAAAAGTTTAAAACATAGCCGGGTGTGGTGGCGCACGCTTGTAATCCCAGTACTTGGGAGGCTGGGACAGAAGGATTGCAGGTTCGCAGCCAGCCTCAGCTACTTAGTGAAGTTCTCTGCAATTCAGTGAGACCCTGTTTCAAAATAAAGAATAAAAAATAGGGCTGGGGGTATAGCTCGGAGGTAGAATGCCCTTGGGTTCAATTCCCAGTACCACACACAAAAAAAGTTTAAAACATGGTTTTTCAGTACATAAAAAGATATAAAGAATTTTAAAATGTTATCTGTTCTCTAAATAAAATGGCCAAAACTCAGATCTTTTTAGGTTGAACAACTGCATTCTCCAAGTTTACTCATAATGAATTATCTCAAAATAAGAATTGATTAAATGATTAATTTTAAACTGAAATGATTTCCACATTTAGCAAATACTGGGTTAGAAGCAAACTCTAATTTTGTTGAACCATAATTAGCATTTTATTTATCTATCTATCTACTTATCTATTTATTTATTCATTTATTTATTTATTGTGGTACTGGGGATTGAACCCAGGGGCATTCTACCTCCAACCTACACATACCCCCAACCCTATTTTATTTTTACTTTGAAACAGGGTCTCACTAGGTTCATGAGAGTCTCATTACTTGCTGAGGCTATCCTGGAACCTGCGATCCTCCTGTCTCAGCCTCCCAATTACTAGGATTACAGGTGTGTGCCACCACACCCAGCTGGCATTTGATTTAAATGCCAACAAATATTTTATTTAACAGGTAAAAATATATTGTATTCCTATTTCCACATTCTCTAAGGCAGGGAGAAAGAAGGGAAGAAAAAAAGTGAAAAGGAAACTAAAATGAGGGATGTCTCTTTTGTGTTTTCTGAAAGTTTTTACTCTTCTTGATGTTAGCATTCAATGGAATTTTAAAAAGGAATTAAAAATAATGTAGTCCGACTTACTTCTTGTCCAAGATGTCATAACTAGTTAAGTAGTAGTACTGGAACCCCGAGTCTCCTAACTTGGTGATTCAGTTCTTTAGTACTCACATAACTATAGAGAAAAACCCTTTTGTCTGATGCAACCATACTAGTTAGTTGGTTACTCAACTGAAACTCTGAGTTAAAATAAGAGTCATTAAAAATGATATACACAGATCTTGAAACACTTTCTTTTAAATTAGAGTGCATAAATATCAATTCATTTGCCAGCCTCTGAATATAAAGGCTCCTGTCTCTGTGTGGATGTGCTAGCTCTCTAGCATAAACCACCAATGTCTGTGATTTCCACTTTTTGTTTCTATAAAGTGGAACAAAACTGGAAGAATTTTGAGTATGGAATACATCAACATTCTTGCAAATTTTAATCTTTTTTTCAGTTTCTCATCCACACCTGGTTCAAAAGTATTATTTAAGCAACATGCCTTTCTGTTTCCAAACATTTAAATGCTTTGCACTCGTATTTCATCAGTTTACATAATATTTAAACTACTACAACTGGCCTAACAGATTTAAGAACAAACACAGCTGGCTTTGGGCGAGCAGATGACTCCATCGGTGAGAACAGAAATGCACAACCAGACTTTAGCATCACTTCCTGGTCATGACCTTTATGGCCTAGGACAAAGGGAAGAGGGAAGGTGGTAATCCAGTGAGCTGGTCAAGTATGGATGGATAAGAGAGGGTCTATCACAAAGCTTTTAAAGATTTATGCTGATGCCAAGGGCATCTCAAATTAGTAATGGGTCTTGTTAAGTTTTCTGGTCTATTAATACAAATTATTATTTAGATATTATTTTGCTACTATTTAACTCTTGCAAAATTTGTTCATATTGTACTCTCAGACAACAGCTCAGAGTGTAGACAATAAAAGCCATCTTTAGAGTTTTAAAAGCACACTCTAAGCCAGGTGTGGTGGCGCACGCTTGTAATCCCAGAGACTGGAGGATCGCAGGTTTGCGGCCAGCCTCAGCTACTTAGTGAAGTCCTCGGCAACTTAGTGAGACCCTGTTTCAAAATAAAAAAATAAAATAGGGCTGGGGGTATAGCCTGGAGGTAGAATGCCCATGGGTTCAATCCTCAGTATTGCAAAAATAAGTAAGTAAATAAATAAATAAGTACTCTAGCAGGTAAAAGAATTATCAATGGGTTTCTAACACCATTAATTAAAATGAGATAATCTATTCCAATTTTATCAGAATCTTTCAAAATACTTGTGAGTTCTTCCCTGCATTAAACACACATTCATGTATAAAACAGCAATTTTAATCAGCTGTGAAATTTTTTATTATTTTTACTACAGTTGTAAATAAGGTATTCCTTTTTTTGTTGAGATAAATTCACATGCCATAAAATTCCTTCAGTGGGTTTTAGTATATTAACAAAATGTACAACCATCACTAATACTAGAACATTGCCCTCACACTAAAAGAAATCTTGACCATAAGCAGTCACTTCCTAATCTTCTCGTCCCTCAGCCCTGGTACCTACTAATCTACTTCCTGTCTCTATGGATTTGCTGCTCTAGACATTTCATATAAACAGAATCACAGAATGTGTGGCCTTTTATGTGTATCATCTTTTACTTAATATAATGTTTTCAAGGTTTATCCATGTTGTCCCAAGTTATCAGTATTTAATTCCTTTATATGGCTGAATAATAATTTATTGTGTGGATTTACCACATTTTGCTTATCCATGCATCATAATGGCGGACTTTGGATTGCTTGTACCTTTTGGCTTTATGAATAATGTTGCTATGAACATTAGTGGCTAAGTTGTGAGTGAACATATGCTTTCGATTCTCTTGGGAATATATATATATATATATATATGTGAGTGGAATTACTGGGTCATATGGTAACTCCATGCTTAACTATTTGAAGAAATGCCCAACTGTTGTCCGCAATGGCTAATCATTTTGCAGCATTCCCATGAGCAAATCATTAGGGCTCCAGTCCCCCCCCCCCCGTTGTTTTACTTCTAGCTCTCACAGGGGATATGGAGAGGTATCCCACTGCGGTTTTGCTTTGCATTTGTTCAATGACTAATGATGCTAAGCATCTTTTCATGTGCCTACTGGCCATTTATGTATCTACTTTGGAAAAAGATTCATTTTTAAATGCTTGTCTTTTTATTATTGACTTAGAACAGTTCTTGCCTTATCTATTCAAATATATGGAATACATAAGTATATAAAATAAATGTATAAGATTTTATAGATTTGCAGTATCTTCTCCCATTCTGTGTGTGTGGGGGGGGTTTGACACCTAAGTTTCCATTGTGATGAAGTCCAATTTACCTATTTTTCCTTTGATTGCTTATGTTTTTTATGTCCTCTCTAAGAAACTACCATCAAACCCACATTCAAGAAGTTTTGTGCCTATGTTTTCTTTTAAGTTATAGTTTTAGTTTTTACATTTAGGCCTTTGATCCAATTTGAGTGAGAGGTAGTGATGCAACTTCATTATTTTCCACAGGGATACCCAGTTGTCCCACTATCATCCGTTGAATGCTCTTGATCCCTTTGAATGGTCTTGGTACTCTTGCTTAAATTTAACTCACCATAGATGTATGGGTCCATTTCTGGACTCTCTGTTCTATTCCACTGACTTATATGCCTATCCTTATGCCAGTACCACAATGTCTTGCTTACCATAGCTTCCTAGTAAGCTTTGAAATTGCAAAGTGTGAATCTTCCAACTCTGTTCTTTTTCAAGATGTTTTGGTTAATCTGGGCCCCTCAAATTTCCATATGAATTTTTGTTTGTCCATTTCTCCAAAAACAGACATTGGTCTTTTGATAAGTGTTGAACCTGTAGATCAATGTGGCAATATTGCCGTCTTAATACCACTAAGTCTTCCAACTCCAAAACACAGGATTGTCTTTCCATTTATTTAGGCCATCTTTCATTTCTTTCAACAATGTTTTGTAACTTTCAGTGTATAAATCTTGTACTTCTTTGGCTAAATTTATTCCTTATTTTATTTTTTGAATGCTATTATAAATGAAATTTTTTTCTAAACCTCCTTTTGAATTGTTCATTGCTAGTGTACAAAAATACAACTCATTTTATATATTAATCTTGTATCCTGCAACCTTGCTGAACCACTTTAATTCTAATAGGGTTTCCTTCCCAGATTTTAAGGCTTTTCTATATGTAAGATAATGTCATCTATAAGTAGAGATAGTTTTCCTTTCCAATCTGGATGTCTATTATCTCATTTTCTGCCTAACTGCCCTGGCTAGCTACTCTGTACAATGTTGTGTAGGTCAGTAGTTCTACCTCCACATTCATTCCTGATTTTGGTAATTTGAGTCTGCTCTTTTTCTTAGTCTAATTAAAGGTTTGCCCATTTTGTTGACTATCTGAAGTACCAACTTTTATATTCAGTGATTTACTCTATTATTTTTCTATCTTCTATTTCCTTCCACTTTAGTTTGCTCTTCTTCTTTTAAGGTGGGAGGTTAGATTGTAGATTTTTAGTTCATTGGATAAGATTCTCTTAAAGTTCCAAACTTTTCACAAAGTGATATACATTTGAATGAACATTATCCATATTATTTCTTATGTGATATTCATAAATTTCAAAAATCACTTATTATTATGCTTGAACTAGTTAAGCCAAAACATTTCCTGAGCAATTTCCTGAGAACCAAAATCACTTTGGCTATCAGAACCATTCTCCTCTCTGGACAGCTAACCTTCTGAGCATATCCAACGTGAAACTCATTCCTCTAGAGGCAGATCTTTGCATCTCAGAGAGTTCCACCAGAAGGCTCCTTCCAGTACTGAAAAGAACCATCACTGTGGCCGACTGTACTTTTCAAAGAACACGCTATCTTCTATTCCACATACTCTTCCTACAATATGACTATGGCATTCTTCCCACTAAAAGATGGAGTATAAGCTTCCTTTGATTAAATCTATATGGGAAGGGACATTACACATGACTTTCAGGGCCAGGTCATGATGGGTCTGCCTGGTTCTCTTTGGAACACTCATCTTTGGAGCTGATGAAATATCACTGAAGTCAGCTGACTGTTCCAAGGCTTCCACACCATGAGGAAACAAAAACTAGCCCATGGAGAGACCATGTGGGAAGGTCTTCAGATGACATGAGGAGACAGAGACAGATGTCCAGGCCAGCCCCCAGATCCTTCAGCTGCTCTTCCCTCACTGTTGCAGCTCCAACCACCATAGCCTGCAGGCACATCAGAACCCAAGCCAGGACTGCCCAGACACGGCCTTCCCAAATCCCACAGTAGCCACAGACAACAATAAAATATTTTTCAGTTTTAGCTACTAAGTTTTGGGGTGATTTGTTACACAACAATAGTCACTGGAACATTCTCTCTATGCAATTTATATCCTTGGGATCGTAAAGATTAAGTCCGATTAAATTTTCCAATACTGGAAATATTCAAATATACATAGTTCATTCTGTCTTCTGTGAATTTATTACCAATTAATTTAATAATTTATTTAAAAATACGATTTCACTTTTTACTCTTCTGGTCATGCCACCCTGAATTAGTTAAAGAAGAGTTTATCTATATTCTCTTAAATTTTTTTTGGTACTGGGGATTAAGCCCACAGGCATTCTACCTCCGAACTACACCCCTACCCTATTTTTTTATTCTTTATTTTGAAACAGGGTCTCACTAAGTAGCTGAGGCTGGCCGCAAACCTGCGATCCTCCTGTCTCAGCCTCCCAGGTACTGGGATTACAAGCGTGCGCCACCAAGCCCAGCTTCTATATTCCATTAATTATGACACCCATAACTGAATCCAGTCCTCTAACAAGGGTATACATGAATAGTTGAGAAATGCCAGAAGACTTTACTCACCCACTGGTGAGGCTTTTACTAATTTGGTTTGAATTTATATTTATATTAAATTTTGTGTAAAATCCTTTTCTGCAAGAGAGATGGTACAGTACAGGATATTAGTTCAGGGTTGAGGCTTTGGAGTTAGGTATGGGGACAAAAGGCAGCATTATTATTAATAAGCTGTAAGCATCTGAGTAAGATGTGTAACCTCAAATAGAGCTTAACTCCTCATACATAAGTGGGATCATAATACATCACTCATGGTGTTCTTGTAAAGATGAATTATAAGCATATAGATAGCTACTATTGTAGTGGTTTCTCTAATCAAAATGTTCCCCATCCTCTTCCCATTGAACTCATTTTTAGCTGTTTTTAATCCAAGGTCGGGGTTTCAAATTTACCTCTATTACATAAGATCTTGTTATATGCAGCCCATTGCTCCATTTGCTTATGATACTTTCGACAAACATTAATAAAAGATGCAGTAGAAGAAAAGATTCCATTAAATAACAAGAACAAAAAGACAAAATATATAGAAATTAATGTAACAGAATTCATAAAATATTTATGAGGAAAATGTTAAAATACTACTGAAGAACTCAAAAGAAAACTTGAAGAATTTGAATATATCATAATCTTGGATAGACTTGATGTTGTAATGTTAATTATGCCTGATTTAGTTGATAAATTATAACCTATAAGATTGAAATAAAAATATGAAAAGGATTTTTTCCTTTGAAGGTAGGGTGGGGGGTAACCTTGATGAACTAATTCTAAAACGCATATGAGAAAACAAATAAGCAAAAGTCATCTAGAAAAGCCTTGAAAAAGAGAGAGTGCCACTAGCCCTGGCACACACTCAAATGCAGTATAAAACCTCGATAAATAAGACACTGTGATATTAATTTATGAAGGAAGGGACAGATGACCCAAAAAAGAATGTCCAGAAACAGATATATATATGCATGGAAACGGAGTATATGATAAAGTTGGCATTGTGAATTACAGCTGAAATTAGAGGTTTTCCAAAGAAAGGTATTGGGATAACTGAGGAGCCATCTAGGGAGAAAAATTTAGAACCAAACCTGGCATATTACTTCAGGATATAAATCTCTAGTGAATCAGAGATTTAAAGTTTGAAATGTTAAACTATAAATCGGTTACAGAAAACATGGGAAGTCCTCCATAACCTTGTAGTGGGCAGGACCTTTTTATCACTTCAACTTCTGAGGCCAGAAAGACAAGGAAATGGATAATTCATGTAATTATATACATGTGTACTTATATAAACTTCTGCATGGCAAGAAATAAGACCAAAAGTGAAATGCTGAGAAGTCTGTATTTGCAACACACAATACAAAGGAGTAAGTTCCTCTAAATAAATAAGGAAAAGATCAATAACCAAAAATTTTAAATGGCTAAGGGATATGCTTTTTTTTTTTTGTAGTACTGGGGATTGAACCCAGGGGCATTCTACCTCTGAGCTACACCCCCAGCCCTATTTTTTATTCTTTATTTGGAAACAGGGTCTCATTAAGTTGTGGAGGGCCTCACTAAGTAGTTGAGGCTGGCTGCGAACCTGTGATCCTCCTGTCTCAGCCTCCCAAGTACTGGGATTACAAGCGTGTGCCACCACGCCCAGCTCAAGGCTAAGGGATACAAACAAAGCTCACAGAAAAAGAATGTTCTCTTAAAATATTACTAGATGTCCAACCCTTTTCATGATGAGAGAAATGTAAATTAGAATTAACACAAGATACCATTTTCACTTATATTGGTGAAATGCTAAAAGTTTAATAGCACATGCCATTATCAAACCTAGGCCATATCTCACACGTTAGAGGAGTATAAACTGGTACAAGTTTTATGGAGATAAATTTGCCAACATCTATTAGAAATACAAATGCATTAGTCCTTTGACCCCAGCCATTTATCTTCTGGGAATTTGTATGTTCAAAATGAAATGGTAGATGGACTTCCAAGTTAGTGGCAAATCCTCTCCCCAAAAGCAGTGATGAAAAAGGACAAAATTGACAAAAATAGTAATTTCAGAACTCTGGAAATTGACAAAAGGCACATAACAAATGGAGCAATGTTTGCTCAAGACAGAACTACTGAATCTTAAGAGAAGGGATTCTGTGGCATTTTGCAAATCATGTACCTACATAGGAACTTGCACCTAGAATATAACGTCCTCTTACAACTCTCTAATTTTATAACATGTCCACACAAAGAACTGTAGGCAAATCTTCACAGCAGCATTATTCACAATTGCCAGAAACTGTAAACAAATTTAAACGTCCATCAAGCAGTGAATGGATAAACAAACTGTGGTCTATCCTTCTGGAATACCAAGAAGAAAGGAAAGAAATGCTGATGCACCTGGACACGAATGGAATTCGAGAGCATTATGGTAAGGGAAAGAAGCCAGAAGCCAAAGAATACATACTGTATGGTTCCATTTATATGAAATTTCCAGAAAAAGTAAATTTGTAGAGGCAAAAAACAGATTAGTGGTTTTCTAGGATTGTACAGTTCTGTATATTTACTAAGAATCACTGAATTTTATACTTTGAGTGAATCTTATGATATATAAAGGATACCTCAGTAAGGCTGACTTAAAAAATGATAATTGCAATCTACGTGCGAATATTTATAGCAGCTTTATTCTTTACTGCAAAAACTGAAAAGAAGCCAAATTACCTTCAATGCTGAATGGAATTAGAAATGGTACATGCATACAATAGAAAACTACTGAGCAATAAAAGGAATGAACTACTGATGCAGGAAACAGCTCAGTGGAATTTCAAATGCACGTTATGTTAAGTGAAAGGAGCCATATTCGAAGGTGTTAAATACCTGGAAAACCTAAAGCTATATGACAGAGAACTGAGCAGTGGCTACCAGAAATGGGGTTGATAACAAAGAGGCATCCCAGGGAATTTTTGAGCAAAGAAATTATTTTATATCTTGACTGTGGTGGTGGTGGTTAGACATATCCACATATTTGCCAAAACTCAGAATGGATGCTAAAAACAATGACTTTTACCATATGTAAGTTAAACATAAATTTAAAACAATGATATTATACAAGATGATTCTCAGCAGTATGGTTTCTAATAGCAAACAACTAGAAATATTCCAGTTATGATCAATAGAAGATGGGTTAAATAAATTTCTGCAAATCCATATAATATTATACTACCCAGTTATAAGAAAAAAACAAGGTCTCTCCAAGTGAAACTGATACGGAAAGATATCTAAAATCTGTTGCTAAGTGAAACAGTAAGTTAGAAAAGGTGATTAGAATATAAATATAAATTCATTCAAATATAAATATATATGTATTTGTCCAGAGTTTCATTTCAGCAAAAATGAATATATCTAAATATATAATAAAATAAGTATCTTAAAATGTGTTTATAAAAATATATACAAATGAATACATATATAACTGAATAATATCTGTATTCACTATGACTAAAGTAAAACAAAGACCCAGGAATGTAGTAGAGTGGCTCTCAGCTGTGTGTGAGTGTGAGTGAGAGTGTGCATTGGAGTGGTCACTGGCAGAGGCTGGAGTGGATTTTTAGTATAGTGATTTTTTTTTTGCGGTACCGGGGATTGAACCCAGGGGCCTTCTACCTCCGCGCTACACCCCTGGCCCTATTTTTTATCCTTTATTTTGAAACGGGGTCTCACGAAGTTGCGGAGGGCCTCACTAAGTAGCTGAGGTTGGCCGCGAACCTGGATCCTCTGGTCTCCACCTCCCAAGTACTGGGATTACAAGCGTGCGCCACCACGCCCAGCTGTATAGTGATATTTTTGAACATGTAAATGTGTTGCTTATATTTAAAAAGGAAACAAATCACAACAAAAAGATCTTGAATATTGTTCCATGCTGTAATAGATTTACTCTCTCTTGGCTCTGTGTCAACTGAAACTTGGTAGCCTTTTGTACATTAATCTTGGTCCTTAGCTGGGTGCAGTGGTGCATGCCTGTAATTCCAGCAACTCTGGAAGCTGAGGCAGGGGAGCCACAGTTCAGTCAAGGCCAGCTTGGGCAGCTTAGTGAGACCCTATCTCAAAATAAAAAATACTAAAGGCTGGGAGTACAATAAACTAATAAAAACCTTTATTAAGCTGATGCTAATCCATCACTCCACACTATCCCAACTTCACAACTTACAAACAGCATGACTGTGGGCAAGTCACCTAACTGCCTGAGTCAGGTAAAATGTAAGATGGGGGTAAACGGTATCTCACTTGCTGAGTGCACATAAAGAGAGTCTATGCTAAGAGCTTAGAAAGCTTCATTTCCAGGCCTGGCTCCTCCGGGCTGTGTTCACCTCACCATGACCGTGCACAGCCCCGTTTTGTGAGACTGTGGCATGTTAGCTGTGGTGGTGAAGCTTCTTCCTCTATCAGGCTGCCTGGGTCCAAATTCCAGTTCTGAAACTTTCCAGCTGGTAGACAGCCGCTTACCCCTGGAAGCCATGGATCTTAGTTAGAACGAGGGCAGCAAAGGTACTTATTTCATGGGATTGACGGGAGAACTGAAGAGATGACAGACATGAGGTGCACAGCAGAGATTTGAACAGAACAGTAAATGTCAATAATGTGAGCAATTAATGTTATTATTTTGTCTACCACATTCTTGGTTTCCTGCATCTATTATGTGAAATAACATAAAAAGTACAATTATTTAAAAAATTTCAAACTGCATGTCAAACTTCATTCCTAGCTTGTCTTGACTTTCTAATTATACTTCAAACTTCCAAATGAAAAAAGTTTGTTCTACCAACTGTTCTGACGCATACACAAAATATTCTGATGAATAATGATAATAGGGTTTTTAATTTTTCCTAGTACAAACATAATACAGGTTAGTTCTAAAAGTAATAGAGGCTGAAATTAATATTTATATGTTGCATTATTTTCTCTAGTATTTGGGATTTAACAAGCATTTGAATTTTGACATATCTGGCATCAAAACATGGCTAAATGTATAAACTAATATATTTTAAAGGAAAAAACCCTATGGTTTTTAAAGAAAAAGGATTGTCTATAAAGTTACTTCTTAAAACTAGGAATCCAAACTAATCTTGGTGGGTTATGAAAGTTTCCCCAAGTTTTTATATATATTTTTTAAGTTCAGTCATCAAAATAAAGTTTTTCCATGGACTTTTTATTCCTTATTATATTGTTATCTCTTTGGCTTTTCTTAAAGTAGCCAGACAAGCTCAGAGCTGTGAATTTAGTCCTTGAAAATAATTGTTCAGGGTTGTAATTCCTGTGCTGGAAATGACTAAAGTCGTGAAGGGGAAGGCAGTTCAGATTTCTGTGTTCCAAAAACTCTTTGCTTTTCAAGCAGCACTGTTTTAATTATTTCCTATAAATACATCACTATCCTTAAGAAAATAGTTTTAGATAAAGAATAGAAAGCTTTAATCATCACTTGGAAATGACCTTAGCATATTACAAACCGTCTAAAACAGACTTAACACATGAAAATCCACTTGCCAAATAAGAAAAGCAACTATTGCAAAGAATCTCATTAAATGAGTCATTCCAAAAAGAAAAGGTCTGAAGGTTTTTACCAGATGAGTGGCAATAGAATATTTTCAGAAAAATTTTGGGAGATATTGTAAAAAATCAGCACCTGGACAAAACTGCAGTGCTAGCTAGAAAAGAACTGTGCTTACCCTCACGCATCCCTCCTACTGCCCTCAGTAGCCTCCTGACTACTCCCTTTGTCTGGCATGACCATTTTCTTTGCCAAGCCAGATTTCCAATAAACCATGGCCTGGAATTCAACTTCCTCCCAAATGTAAGGGAGATCTAGAGCTTATTCCCAATGGGACTCTGACCATGAAACTCAAATAGCCTCCTGCAGGGTGGGGACAGGGGGCCTGGGACTTTCCTTACCCACAGCGTGCTGTGACGGCCTCCTGGAAAGCAGAGGCGGCTGCATCTGGCCCACCTCTCTCAACAGACTGCAGGAGGCAAGCATTCGAGCTAACAGAACATTCCAGTTGCTTCCTCCATTGTACACTGGACTGTAAGCTGTCAGAACCATGTTACTGCACTGGTAAGACTGCCAACCTTAATACAGTTATTTGGATGGCAAAGACCCTAGTGGGGTTTTTATTTGAAGCTGTAAGGAAATCCAATAGGCCCCAAAGTACAAATGAAAAGGCAGATTTCAGTTTTGAACAAACCAACCCAGTATACACCCACACTGTACTCAAAGAACACACAGGAAAAAATATAACAGGAAAAAGAACAGTGGTTAAAAAAATTAATAGAGAAAAAATTGAAAACAACCTATTGTGCATCAGTAGATTAAATAAATGTTGGTACATTTATTCCACTGAAACTATGCTATAATTAATAAAAATGAGACGGATCTATATGTACTGAAAAGGGAAAATGTTCATGATATATAATTAAGGAGAAAAGCTTGTTACTGAACAGAATGTACTGTGTGTAAATATAACACACTGAGAGCGAGAGAAAGAATAAGGCAGGTGGGGAGAGTGAAGGTAGGCTGGCAGGCAAGGGCAGGCAGGAAAAGTGCATGATGGCAGGACACACACCAAAGAAACAGAGAAGGTGAGAAAAGCAGAGAGGGCAGGAGACAAAAAAGAGAAGAAGCCGGGTGTGGGGGCGCACGCTTGTAATCCCAGTACTTTGGGAGGCAGAGACTGGAGGATCCGGGTTTGCGGCCAGCCTCAGCTCGCTTTCTCTCCCTGTCTCTCTTTCCCTGTCTCTCTCTCTCTCTCTACCTAGTGAGGCCCTCCGCAACTTCATGAGACCCGGTTTCAAAATAAAAAGTATAAAAAATAGGGCTGGGGGTGTAGCGCAGAGGTAGAACGTCCCTGCGTTCAATCCCCGGTACCGCAAAAAAGAGAAGAAACTGGTAGGAAGTTGACAGAGAGACATAGACATGGAAGTACATGCACCAAGCGGGCTATCTCAGGGTGTCCAGTACAGTAGCTACCTGCTGCATGTGTCTATTTAAGTATTAACTAATTAAAATTAAATAAAATTTTTTAAAAATCCAGTTCCACAGTCACCCTCGTCACATTTCAAGTGCTCGCCAGACAGCTGCATGTGGTTAATGGCTACCTGACAGCACAGAATAGAATGTCTCATTGCTGCAGAACATTCTTGTGGGTAGTACTATTCAATACACTTTGGTATTGTGTAAAATTTTTATGAGTGAGCAGTACTTTCATAGTCTTCAAAAATAATAAAGACATTTCCAATTTAGAAAAAAACAGGTTTGGTTTTTTTTCTTCCCTCACTCTTTATCTCTTTTAATACTTCTTTTTCAAACACTATGGGCGTACCAGAGGTCTAAGAACTTAGTAACCTGTGTACCAGCAAATTTTCTGATTCTTACTAACTCAGCTCTACTTAAGAGTTCAAATGCTAGAAAATAAAGAATATGGCATTTGGAACTTTGTGACATTGCTCTTGTTCTCTGAAATCTAAAAAAGGTCGTGTTACTCATTCTTAGTAGAAGCAGGAGCAATTGATAGAAACCCCTTACAGTTTAGACAAACATTTCAAATTGAAGCTTTTCTTCAAAGGAATAATAGCATTTAAAAATAGCATTTTTTTCTGACTCAATTCAGTACAAAGTAGAAGGGGGAAAAAGTCAGCCTAAAGCTTTAACAACAACAACAACAAAGCCACATGAACTAAGAAAGAAAATGGCAATGCTAAGAACCAGTTTTCAAATGAGGACTGTCAGCCCAAAGGAAAAAGTGTTCATAATAACCAGCTTTACACTTCAGATGTAATAGAAGTTTGAGGCATCTGGTGAGGTTTTAGGAGAGTAACGGTTTAAAAAGGAGTTACATGAAAGAGCTCCAGAAATAAAAAAAATGCGTGCAAGTTTGTGGGGAACATAAATAATAACATCTTGAGACTCTTAATTCCCTTTGAAAATACCACTGACTGATGCCAAAAGATCACAGCCCCAGTCCCTATTGCTATATCCACCAGTACCCAGTAACCTCCTGGGTCCCATGAGCAGACTAACCTGTGCCATAACGTTGCCCTCAAAGACCCCCCCCCCACCTAGCACAACCACTCCCTACTCTATACCCAGACACTAAATTCCAATCACCACCATCCACTCAAGATTCTCTCTGCAGGGCCTTGCAGAATATGTAAGTATAGAAAGCCACAGCAATTAAGACAGCATAGAAGTGCCCAAGGATATATTATAGCCCAAGGAAACAGAACCCATGCATATTATCAAGCAATCCAAAGACAAGACGAGGTAGCATCACAGATCAGTGGGGAAAGATGGACTATGCAATCAGTGGCCCTGGCTCGTGCAACCAACTTATTTGCATGGGACATCATTCCATGTGGATTACACTTACACTGGAAAAAACATAACAAACTTTTAGAAGAAAACACAGTAGGATCTCTTTATGAACCTAAAGGAGGCATTAAATATCATGCAAGAAGCGTCCACCACAGACGAATAGACTAATAAATATGACCTGATTAAATGTAAAACTGCTACACAGCAAATATACCATAAAGTGGAAAGATAAGCCAGAACGGAGAACATATCTGGAATATGGGAAGCATATCTGAAATGCACAGTATGAACAAAGGATTAATCTAGAAAACATAAAAGACCTAAAACTGTATTTTAAAACTCTAACAAAAAACATACAAAAGAAAAACAGGTAAGCCACAAAAGAGGAAACTGAAATAGCCAAACAAACATTAAAAAAAGATGCTCAAACTCACTAGAAATCAAGGAAATGTACTATTTCAAACTGGTAAAAATTTGAAAGCCTGACAATACCAAGTGGCAAGAATATAAAGCAATAGGAATTCTTAGACAGTGCTGTTAGAGGCTAAAATTTCAACAGCTACTCTGATTTGCTAACATCTAGTTGAGGACACATACCTTACACCTTGGCAATTCCACCTCTAAGAACAAACTCTAGAAAGGCTGGAGGTGTAGCGCAGTGGCAGGGCACTACCTAGTGCAGGAAGCCCTGGGTTCAATCCCCAGTACCACAAAAACAAACCCCGCAGAAGCTGTCAAACAGATTCACAAGAAGGTATGTACCACAATGTTCACAGTGACATTGTCTAATAGCAAACAAAAGGCAGAACTATAATTTCCATTGACAGAATGAATAAACTAGTGTAATCTTAGGATACCATATGGTACAAATGAAGGTTATATCTCAAACATAATATTAAATGAAAAAACCCAAGTCACAGAGATATAAACACTGACTGCTAAAGCAAGGCAAATGTCAGAGAACAAGAGTCGGGCTCCTGCAGGCCGAAGAGGCTCTTGAACAGCAGCACATTGAAAGCATGTCAGTGGTGAGGCTGAGATGCACGATCCAGAGAGTCAGCATTGCAATCACATCGAAAAGCAAGAGCACAAGAGGTCGCCCACATTCAAAGGTAGGGTACCTGACCTAGGACTAGGGGTAGAAACGTTCCTTGGAAGTAACATCTCATTCAAGACCTAAAAGATGGAACGAGTTAGCAAAGGGACATGAGGGTGGGGTCAGGACTAAGGGCCCATTCCAGACAGAAGGCAGAGCCAATAGGCAAGCAGGACTATGGAACGCAAGAAAGATGCCTGTGTGAAGGCAGCATGGACAGGAGTGGCTACTGAGGGGCTTGGGAGGGAAACTGGGCAGGCCCAGATCATACTGAGCACTGCAGGATGGGTTAAGACACTATCTTCGGGGCAATAAGGAACTGCTGAAAGGAGGTACACAGAGAAACGATACGAACAAAACTTGTTTTAGAACAGTCACCATGGAAATGGATTGCTAACAACAGGAGGAGGGAGATGGAAGAGGAGGAGGTGCCTATGAGGCAGGTGGCCCAATGGCAGCTCTGAGGATGGACAGGAGGGGAAGCACTCAAGGACTGCTGGGACAGTAGAATCATCACTGTTTGCATATGAATTCCAAAGCTCCCACACTCCAAAACAAAAAAGATTTTTCATGATTCATCTGTGGCCCAACCTGACCAGAACTATGGGGCAGCAAAATCAGAACCTGGATCGACCTGAGGCTGTTCACAGTATTTATTCTATTTAAAGTTCAATGTGTGATTATGGGACACTGCCTCAGACCTCACTGGGTAGCTATACTGTCTCTTTAAAATTCAAAAAGTTCTGCATTCTAAGGATGCTGCTGGGCTGCAGAGTTTAAGAAAAAAGATCATGGATCTATACAAGATGAAGATATGTCACTGTCAACATGATTCACATTATGATGTGAGACTATATGCACCAATAAAAGCATATTGAGAAAAAATAAACTTTTGCAAATTGGGCAAAATAGGTTACTGGATGATTATTTGTTCAAAATATTTATATCCTTCCCACCCTGACAACAGAACTTCCAGATACCACATATATGCACACCACAAGATTAATTTTATGGAACTCAGCCTTAAAATCTTGGATATTTGACAAGGTACTCCTAGCAGACTCACAGTATTAGCACTTGGGGGAAGAACTAAAAAAGAAAAAAATTATTTCACAGAAAGGTACTTATTTACTTCATAATTCCTCCTCCTGGGATTGCCACACAGAAGACAGAACAGGTAAATCAGTAACAAAAAGTAGACCTTCCTCTCAGTAGAGTAATTTCAAGAAAAGCCAGTTGGGCATTGAAAGAGACCGGAGGTCCTCTCCTGATCACTGTTAACGTCCTGACTCTCAGGAGAGGGGGAGACTTGATCCTTCCTGTACTTGTGTCAAGTGTTGCAGACACTTGGATCAAGTGGTGCTACAAATAACAGTGGTCACTAGCCATGCTGTGTGCCAAGGAGGAAGGACCTACAGCTCTCTTTCATTCACTCTTTCATTAAAAAAAAAATCTGTAGAGGGCTTTCTGTGTACCAGGCACTCTATTCTAGGTGCTGAAAACACAGCAATTAATTGGACAAATGAGATAGTCCCATTGAGGTCACAGACTTTGCAGGGATACATGAACGTGAAGTATATAACTGCAGTAAGCTTAGTAAGTTATCATGTGGAAGGACAATGGTGACAGTCCACGGCAGAGGGACCTGATGTACTGGCAAGGAAAGAATCTACAAAGACCTCCCTGCATAGGTGATGCTTACACTGAGATCTAAAGTAGTATTAGACTTCTCAGTCCAAAGGGCGTAGAAAGCAAGGAAGAGACTGAACCAAAGCAAAGCACAATAGCGGAGCACAGTGGCTGAAAGCTGAGGGTGGGAGGCAAAGCTCAGTGAGGCTCAGAGCCACAGCATGGTGGGACGCAGCCCCAGAACAGGCAGAAGGGAGCTGATACTCAGGGGAATCCTAGTCAAAAATGCACTGCTCCTTCTGATGTTCTGGAAGGTACTTCACACCAAAACCAGAATAAATATAGGAATTTGAATTTCAAGTTCTTAGCATATCTGGGATGGAGGGAAATAATCCCTCCATGTAGTAAAGCATACCTAAGCTTCACTTCCAATGGGCAACATGAATCAGTGTATACTGAAACACTTAGAACACTTACAATGAGCTTGGATAATAAATTAGGTCATCAGCAGTATGCTGCCAACTTTGTAAAGCACTATGGTCTGGCAGGATACTTTAAAATAATAAATTTACCAGAAACATAATTTGAGGTACTCAGATGTCAATTAGGAAGACTTTGGCAACATTAAATGTTTCCAACCACAAACATATCGGTATAAATCATACTCTGTATTTTAAACCTGTGACAGTATAAAAAGCAAATGCTAGTACTCTACCCCAAAGATCCAAAGGAACCAGCAATCCATATCAACTGTTTTTTTGGGGGGGGTCTTTGTCTTTTTTTTTCTTTTGTTACTGGGGATCGAACCTAGGGCATTGCACTTGAAAGGCAAGCACTAGCTGGGCATGGTGGCGCACGCTTGTAATCCCAGCACTTTGGGAGGCGGAGACCGGAGGATCCGGGTTCGCGGCCAGCCTCAGCTTGCGCATGCGCGCGCTCGCTCGCTCTCTCTCTCTCTCTCTCTCTCTCTCTCCCTGTCTCTCTCTCTCTCTACTTAGTGAGGCCCTCCGCAACTTCGTGAGACCCGGTTTCAAAATAAAGTATAAAAAAATAACGCCGGGGGCGTAGCGCGGAGGTAGAACGCCCCTGCGTTCAATCCCCGGTACTGCAAAAAAAAAAAAAAAGAAAGGCAAGCACTTTACCACTGAGCTACATCCCAGCCCTGTCCCATGACAGAGCAAGAGACATTTAAAAACTAGCATTTTTAAACATATAGAACATTTTAGTTCTATATGTGTAATAATTCTTATTCTAAAAAATAAGAAAAAAGAAAAAAAGAAAAAAATCGGCCGGGCGTGGTGGCGCACGCTTGTAATCCCAGTACTTGAGGGGCTGAGACAGAAGAATCAAAGGTTCACAGTCAGCCTCAGCAACTTAGTGAGGCTGTCTGCAACTTAGTGAGACCCTGTTTCAAAATAAAAGAATAAAATAGGGCTGGGGGTATAGCTCAGAGGTAGAATGCCCCTGGGTTCCATCCCCAGTACCACACACACAAAAAAATTAAAAAGCCTACTGTAAGCCAAAAATTAAAAAGCCTACTGTAAGCTGTCTGCAACTTAGTGAGACCCTGTTTCAAAATAAAAGAATAAAATAGGGCTGGGGGTATAGCTCAGAGGTAGAATGCCCCTGGGTTCCATCCCCAGTACTACACACACAAAAAAATTAAAAAGCCTACTGTAAGCCAAAAGAATTCACACTGAACTGAATGTACTTGAGAGAATGGGGGGGGCAATCTTGGTGCAAGGGGAAGGTGATACCTCATCACTATGTTTCTCTGTGGACGTGCTTTTTAAAAAAAACATCCCTTCCTAAATTTGTTAGGGTCATCTTTTGACCACCCAGACCCCTCCTTACTACTCAGTGACTCCAGGGGCCTCACAGGCTGCTTGTCTCAGGCTAGGGAAGTGGAATTCCTTCTAATTGTCCAGTGTCCTAGTCACTCAACTTCCTCAACTTCAGCCTCTAAGTTGACCAGCCCCCAGATCCTGAATTCCAAAGCATCCAATGTGAATACATCCTTTCCTCCTCTGCGCTTTCTGCATCTGTCCACTCATCCATCCAACCATTCCTTCATTCATGCTCTTGGTTGTTCATTCATTCTACATTCAACTACTATTTATAAATTCCTGCTATTTGCCAAATTCTGTTGTAGGTGCAGAGAAAATGCAGCATTAAAAAATAAAGATACAATAGCCCAGACAGAAACTTCTGCCTTCATGGAATATACCAATAATAAGTAAAATATATATTACCAAATGATGATGAATTCTATGGGAAAAAATAAAGCAAGAAGCCAGGTGTGGTGGCACACGCTTGTAACCCCAATATCTGGGAGGCTGAGACAGGAGGATCACAGGTTTGCGGCCAGCCTCAGCAACTTAGTGAGGCCTTCTGCAAGTCATCGAGACCCTGTTTCAAAATAAAGAAAAAAATAGGGCTGGGGGTGTAGCTTGGAGGTAGAATGTCCCTGGATTCTATCCAAAGTACCACCAAATAAATAAATGAAATAAATACATAAATAAATTAAAAATAAGGCAGGAAAAGGGGTTGTAATTGGCAAATGAGTCATTTCAGACAGGGTGGCCCAGAAAGCCCTGATATTTGGGACCAAAGAAGCACATGAATAAAGATTTAAACAAGAGAGGGAGCAAGCTATACAGCTATCTGGGGAAGACTTCCAGGCAGAGGCAGAAGCAATGGCCATTGCAAGGTCCCTGGCAGGAATACTGCTGGTGTGTTCCAGACACACCAAGCACCCAGCGAGCCTGGCGCAGAAGCAGTGATGGAGGTGAGAGATGGAAGGCACTCAGTGAGGCACCGGATCCACAGGCCTTTGAGCTGAGATGGGAACCAAGACACCGACTACCACCACACAGGGACCACTCGGCAGCTGAGTTAAGAACAGACTGCTGTAGTGGAACAAGAGCAGAGGCGGGCAGACCTGGCACTCACTCCCCTTGAGGAGGCAGCCTGGAGTGGAGGGGCCTTTCCTCTCACATCCCTCGCATTACTGGGTGTGGAGGGGGGGTATCATCAACCCAGCTTATCACTGTTTCCAAGCCACTCCCTCCTTCCTCCAAACATCCTCGGCTCCAGCCGCCTATCACCAGACTATCATCTTCTCCGCTCACGGTGGCTCTTCAACAACCCTTCACCCTCCTCAGCCACTCACCGCACGAGCAGCCACCGAGCAGCGCACTGCTCCACCAACCTCACGTGCCTGCCCTCTGGCGTGTCACACCGCCTGGCTTTCCAGCTCCCTCTCAAATTCTGAATCCAATGACCCTATCACCCCACTAGAGGGGTCGCTGTGCCATGAATCCTACCTCCTTCCCACTTTCCTTCATCCCTCGACATGGTCTCTTCACGGTCACTCGTTTGAACTCCACTGCTTCTCTGTACCTGTTCAGCAGAACCTCGATGCCGATCAAATCGCACTCTACCTCTGCTCCACTCTGCGCCTGACCAGGGAAAGGGACAGTGCAGGACACAAGGCAGTGCGTCCATGCCCCTGGGGAGGTGAGAAGGGGTGCCACAGAGGGAGCCGAGAACGATCAGCCCTAGTGAGAGGGACAGCCGAGCACACGGCACAGCCCCGGGCAGGTGGGGCGGAGCAGCAGAAGGGCGCGGATGTTCTCTTCTGCTGGTGTCTGTGTTCAAAGGGTACGAGGCAGAGACAGCAAGTGAGTGTGAGATGAGGAAAGAAGTGCCGGAGAGAGAGAGAAGGGAAGAACAAAGAGTGAAGAATGGGTGTAGGTGGAAGGCTCCGAGGACGGAGCACCGCCCGCCCACTCGCTCTCACTCGCCTGCTATCCAGTCTAGACCCGGCAGCGTGCTGGAGGGATAGGCCACTTCAGCAGTATCAATATCCAACTCTGCGTTTCTCCTTCCAGATCCCTGAACACGGCACTGCTGAACAAAACCAGAGAACTGAGAAAAATGAGTCCATCACAAATCCATGTCCACTCACTCCAACTGGATTCCTGAGGTGTTCTCAGTAGATCCTTTATTCACTCCTGGTCGATGCCCACCTCACTGCCCACCCTGTGCCCCTAGCTGATCCCTCACCATTCTGAGCAGATGAACTTGGCTTCTGTTCTTTTGAGGGCAAAGGCCACCTCCATGTGAGCAAACTTCTTAAAACTTCCTTTCTCCAGGACTCAAAGCCCACGTGGTTAACACTGACCCGTCCTTCCCTCCTGCTCCCTAATGTTCTTCCCTTCTCTCCCTCCACCACCCCATCCCCAATCTGTGCGGCTTTCCTACCTCTCTTGCCTCTTGATTTCTTTACTTTACAGGCTCCAAGGAGTGAAAGGCATTTTAGGTAAAAGAATGAAGAAGTTACAGGAGTAGGAAAAATGGAGTTCTTACGCAAACAGTGATGAGACTGGTTTTGTTACAATGCAGTGTGTTGGAAAGTGATAGAAAATAAAGTTAGATGGACAGGATGGGACAAGATTACAGAGGGTCTTAAAAATCACAGAGGAGGGTGATGATGTCTGAGCAAGGAAGCCCTTGTGATGAAAGCGGTGTTTAAGGGAGATGAAACTCACAGCATGGGGTGGGGTGGGGTGGGGTGGGGTGAAATAGGATGGGGAAGGACAGGAGGGATTCACACTGGGAATGGAACAGGCCAGGAGTTGGGGTGGTGAAAGGTGGAAGGCAGGTAGTGAGGGAATCATCCTAACAAATAGAATGAGAGCCTGCTGAACGTGGGGCAGGGAGAAGGAAGAAAGGCAAAGACAAAAGACATTTCCAAGAGGAAAATGGACGCAGCCTGGTAACTGGCTGCATATCATGGATGCTTTTCATGCCTAAATTCTCTAACTGCTACAGGTGAGGGCGTGCACTGCATAGCCAAGTTCTTGGAATCACAGCACTGTCAAGGCTGGGAGGAGCTGGCACCTCGGAGACTGGCTTCAGCTCCCTGATTCATAAATGAAGAACCAGAGGCCAAAGAAGCAAAGTCATCCGTCCCACATCACAAAATTAGCTGCTGACAGAGCGGGGTCTAGAAGCGCCTCCTAGCTGCTCTCAGAGCTCCTCCACTGCTCTGCTCCTCTTCTGGAACCCAGGTCCAGTTTCCTACTGCCCACCTAGACCTCAGGTGGGACCAGCCACTTCGTGTGGCCTCTGCACATATGTGGCCCAGCTTCAAAGCTGCTGGCCTGGCTCTACCCAGGGCCTTTCTGAAGACGAGGCTGCCTTGCCCTTCACTGTGGGCCCGCTCAGTCTTTGCAGTGTCTCCAGTTGTGCGGTTTCTAGTAAGTGTCCATATCTCAAAGCCATACTCTAAGGATCATTAAAGTGGTTTTGAGACTGAAGGGCAAACCATATTGACCCTTACTGTCCCCTTCTTCCCCTCCTATTCTGACTCAGTAATAGAATCTGAGCTGCCATGTGGCTCATGTATAATGAAAATACTGAGCCAAGTGGGAAGACAGGGCAGAGACTGGACTGAGGACTGCTGTTCTTCATACCATGTGTCCATGCTATTCTGCTGACAATAAAAGGTAGTCTTAATTTATAGCAGGGCTTCCAGATTTTTTCCAGACCACATTCATTATCAAAATAGGAGTTTCTAGATAATTTCCTAGAGAATTTAGAGTCTTGACAAAACTTTACATGCACATTGTTTACAATGTTCTCATGGAAAGCAAGCATGACTATTCACAGTAAATAAAAATGGATAACTGGGAGCTCTCATCTCCTTTATTGGTCTTGAGGACTTTCAGAAGACCCCACGACCCCAGCAAACTGGCCATATTAGAACAAAGATTTAGAGCGGACTGTCCTGAACTATTTGAACTTACTAATAACTGGCTGAGTCAAGTCAATAGATATTAATGAATAATTTTATAACCAAAGTGTTTAACACTATGAATTTTCTTCTCCTTTTGCCATTCCAAAGAGTTCAAACAACAACAAAAATTTTAAAGAATAAAAAACTACAAAATATGTCAAATTCTTCTTTGGGAAAATATTGACAATTCTGTGTTTTCAAGGACAAATTTTCTTTTTTTTTTTTTGTGGTACTGGGGATTGAACCCAGGGGCATTCTACCTCCGGGCTACACCCTCAGCCCTATTTTTTATTCTTTATTTTGAAACAGGGTCTCACTAAGTTGCGGAGGCCTCACTAAGTAGCTGAGGCTGGCCGCGAACCCGGATCCTTCAGTCTCAGCCTCCCAAGTACTGGGATTACAAGCTTGTGCCACCACGCCCGGCTTTCAAGGACAAATTTTCAAAGTACCAGCTCCTAGAGTGATGACAATATTGTAAATAAAATGTACCTAACTAAGGTATCAAATCTGATCCTTAGGTCATCTTCCCTTCCTCCCTCCTCCATCCTCCCTCCCTCCTCCTCCTCTTCCCCTCCTCCCCCTCCCCCTCTTCCTCCTCCTCCTCCGGCCTCCTTCTTCTCCTTCTTCTTCTTCTTTCTTGTGGTACTGGGGATTGAACTCAGGGGCATTCTACCTCAGAGCTATGCCCCCAGTCCAATTTTTTTTTTAATTTTGAAACAAGGTCTCACTAAGTTGCTGAGGTTGGCTTTGAACCTGCGATCGTCCTGTCTCAGCCTCCCAAGTACTGGGATTATAAGTGTGCGTCACCATGCCCAGCCATACTATTCATTTTGAAGTTTAATTTTTTTATCGCATGCTCTGAGCATCTCAGCAGCTTCAAGATATTCTCTTCATGACTAAGCGGCAGGTGCTGTTCAGTTTATTTTCAAGCACGTAAACTAGGCCCTTGAACTTAAGGGCAAGGAAGAGCATTCGGCCCAAAGTTTACAACGGAAGGAACTACCCAACAGTTTCCTTTAGAACAGGCTGCTTTTCCAGCTTCCTGTATGAAAAATATTGTATGTTTATAGTGATTGCTAAGAAACAATGAAGAAATGATATGTAAGCCGTTAGACAAGCTTCAAATCCTTTTAAGGAGCAAATATTTTCTAATAATTTTGATATTTAAGTCAAGCCAGGAATAGGAAAAGAAATTAGTAAAATTAAATAGAAATGTGGTACAAAACTTAAAGTGGATTATACAATTTTCAGATTATACTGGAAAGGTTCACATTTTCTTCCAGAAAATGGGAGACATTAACATTTGGGGCTGTAAAAGTCCCAAATACCAAGCTACTGTATTTGGCAGGAAAGACGATGGGGAAGGTTTTCTTTGTTGGTATAGCTGTTGCTATTGTTGCCATGAAACTGTTTTGATTAAAACAAACACATATACATACACCAAATTCATTATCAAAAACAGCTTTTCAAACTCTTCCGCTAATAATGTTCAATTACTTCTGAAGTAACTTTTCTTTAAAAATAAAAACAAAACAAATATAGAATCTAGAATCTGAATGGAGAGAGAAGTAACTTCCACAGGATACAAGACTTACATGTCTTCTCCAAAACATCCGCATAGTGGCCAAGCTCCCCGCAGTCTGCTTTCACAGCCTCTCACAACTAGTGTACAGTCAGAATGACGGTTATGTCGTCCACTCCTCTAAATTGTCTCCCTGCATAATTCCACTGACTACACATTTAGACATTTTCTATCAAGGGTTGTTAAACAAACTTAAGTTTATAATGAAATTCAACCTTAGGTTCTCACAGTACTCTTTCCTGAGTGCTACAAGTTCATTTTATTCAAATATCCAAGATTCATGTGGGTAGAGAGGACCAAAAACTTGTTTTGTTTAGGAAAGAGAGATACAGACATGCAAAACTATAAATAATTCAGTCTCCTGGGTGTTCCTTAACCCACCCCAGTTCTACTCCTTCATAGCACCTAGCATCAAAGCCAGCAGTTGCTTTGAATCCAGAGCCCTGAGAAGCGTGTGACCCTGGTCTAAAAGACCAAGGTCAGGTGGGAAGTGGCTCAGCTCCCTGGAAGCTCAGCCCTGGGACAACCATAGTCCACCACCATGGCCTAGGCCCATGGAAATAAAGTGTTCCCTGGAGGAGAGACAAGGGGAGGAACAGAAGGCAGGGGTGGCCAAAATCTAAAATAAGAGCTCAGGGTTTCCTGTCCTTCCCTGGATCAGATGCTGGAAGAAGACAACAGAGCTGTGTTAGGTCAAGCTAAGTATGTCTTCCAGAGCTCCCAACAACCCTGACTGTGCCCCCTCTCAGTGTCCCTCGTACCCAGTACCTTGACCTTTCTGCACCCTCCTCTCCAGCAAATGCCACCCCCACTGTACAACGCTTACTGGGTTACCTCGCCCTCTATCTGAAAGAGTCTACGCCCGCTGAGGTGGAGGGTGTCATTTTCTCACCTGTGTGTCTGTCCCAAGTTCTAGCACAGCAGCTGGCATAAGGCGGTCATTCAGCAATCATTCTTTTTTTTTTTTTTTTTGCAGTACCGGGGATTGAACCCAGGGGCTTTCTACCTCCGAGCTACATCCCCCAGCCCTATTTTTTATACTTTATTTTGAAACTGGGTCTCACAAAGTTGCAGAGGCCTCACTAAGTAGCTGAGGCTGGCCACGAACCCGGATCCTCCGGTCTCGGCCTCCCAAGTACTGGGATTACGAGCGTGCCCACCGCGCCCGGCTCAGCCATCATTCTTGACCTATCTGTTGGACACCAGTGTGAATTATGCCTTCCAGTAGGTTCTTACCTCGTACCAGCTACGCTCACCTCCTGTCCTATGCCTACTACTCTCACTCCCTGTCTCTGTCAAAAACAGCTATCTGGAAAGGATATGCCAAACCTTTTGATTCTGGAGGAAAATGGCAGACATGTGGTCGACCTCTCAGTGGCCCTGAAAAGTGATGGTATTTCAGTGACCTCGATGTGACTGGAGAGGGATTCTAGGCAACAGCTCCAGAGCCACACTACAGGTGCGACTGCTCCCCTCTACAGCTGGCAGGGCCAACACCTGGAGAAGCTTTTCGCCTTTCTTCCTTGAGCCTGTCCAATTGCCATCTCTGCTCTGTTCTCTCTCTGGCTGCCTATGCCCACACCTCCCTGGAAACAGGAAATGGGCCACATAAGCAGCTATACGGCTCTACGTACTATGCTGAACATTTACACACAGTTGGAGGGCACAGTGTGACATGCAATTTTACTCTATTTCAGACCTGTCCAGTCTCACTCTCAACTCAGGTGGAAGCAGCACCGGACAAGAGCTACGCATACTCCACACGGAGTCCTCGCCCAATGCGGAGCACATGGTAGGTATTCAACAGGTACTACAAACAAGATTTATAATACAGCAAGCATGGGAAATGTTTTAAAAACATAGTACCTTCACTCTTAAAAAAAAAACAATCAAAATTACCAGAAAGCTAGAATGAACAATGATAGTATTGTTACTGCTAAAAAGCAATTCATGTTTACTTAGAGCTTACTAAATGTCAAACATTGAGTCACACCCTTTACAGACAGTCTCTCATTTAATCTGCAGAGCAAGCAGAGGTTAAATAACTTACTCACAGTTACAAAGTAAGTGGGTAGCTGGCAGGCTGATTCCAGAATTTATAATCAACCAGTCCATGAATTACAAAATTTAAGATTCCCCAAATATTTCCTAGCAGTATGGCAAAGAAAGAAGTATAGTGATTTAAAAGAATGGATTTAAATGAACTTTTCACCTCTTAACCCATACCCAGACAGTTTCCTTTGTGGAAATAACCATCTTCATCCCACCTCCCTTTCCCTCTGGCGAATTGCTCTACACTCTTCAAGTGGTCGGAGCGTTCCCCGACTCTCTTCTGCAACAGCCCCTGTGTCTGGCACCCACTGCCACACCAGTCTGTGAGTCTGTTGGCCATCCCACAGCTGAGCTGGGCTCCTGGGGGCTGTGGCCTTGGCTTTGCTCCTGTGTACAGCCTCCTGCACAGCACAAACTGCCTGGCAAAGGCACAGCAAACCTCTGTCTCTGAGGTAGCTGGAGCAGCGTTAAGATTCTCAGTTTGCAACATCTATCTTTCACAGATCTGTATCAAGATCTACATCATAACTTTCAATAATTTAAATTTGTTTCCATAGCAACTGGGCAAAGTGCTCCTTATGATAGCACAGAAGACAAGCTCTACCTTACGGTTCAACCCACTGAAATGCTTCACAATCATTTACTTTTGTTCTTTGTGTGAAGAGAGAATGACAGCATTTAACTTTTTCTAACTACTTCTCTAAGAACATGCTAACTTGACTAATAACAATAAAACACCTTTTCAAACACAACTAAACTAGAATTTCCATTAACAAACAGACGGCATCTTATTACTTCACAAATTTAAAATATCTATGAGAACAATACATCTAATTGGGCCATAGTTATATTTCAGACCCTGACAGACCAAAAGATATAAATTGTGATATTTAATTTTTAAGGTAAACATCATTCCTTTCTGACAGCTGATATTTTATAAAAGATGTCATCAGCAGTCCCGAAAGGAAGAGATTAGAGGAGAGACTTCTCTGGGCTTATTTAAAGCATAAATTACGCAAGGGTGGTGGTGGTATGAGACAACTGCCCAAGGCCTCTACCAGCTCAGTAATTTTAACACAAAATAAAGGAAAAATTAGTTTGATTTTTCATTCTTAATTAGGCCACTCAATCTCTAAGCGTTTACTGACTTCCATGGTATTAATTTTTCAATTGCTGGGCATTAGTTCACTTTTTTTTTAACAGATGGCCTCTTTCTTTCCAACCACTCCCTCCACCCCTAATTATCAGACCAATAAAAGGGCACTGATAGCTTGGTGTGGTGGCACATGCCTATGTTCCCAGTACTCGAGAGGCTAAGACAAGAGGATCGTAGGTTCAAGGCCAGTCTCAGCAACTTAGCAAGACCCTCAGCAACTTAGATCCTGTTTCAAAATAAAAAAATAAAATAGGACTGTGGACGTAGCTAGGAGGTAGATTGCCCGGGTTCAATTCCTAGTAACACACACACACACACACACATACACACACACACACGGCACTGATGACATCGTGAAGCCCCAAGTTCTTATAACATAGCAGAAATGTAAATATGCTTCAGTTCAAGTGTAGGATAAGCACACTGAGGTATCATTTCTTCAGCACAGTAGGACAATGTAACACAGATGTGATCAGACACCCTACCAGAGAGAGCTGTCCAAAAGACAGGATGATTACCCAGTGAAAACAGACTGGAGCTGGGCGTGGTGGCGCACGCTTGTAATCCCAGTACTTAAGAGGCTGAGACAGGAGAATCACAGGTTCGAAGCCAGCCTCAGCAACTCAGTGAGGCTCTCAGCAACCTAGTGAGACCTTGTTTCTAAATAAAAAATAAAAAATAAAAAACAGGTCTGTGGTATACCCCAGAAGTAGAAGGCCCCTGGGTTCTGTTGGGAGCCATCTTAGCCCACTCAATGAGGTCACCATTTGGGACCAGTTTAGCTATGTGTATAGAACATGCTAAGCAGAAATTGTCTGCAAGCAGACAAGCTTCCTTGGACCAGATGGGATGGCAGGTGGACTTTGATGACCTCCTCTTCTCCCTGAAATGTTCACCTTGCCACTCTCTAAACCTGGCCTGTGATTGCCACTCCCTAAACCTAGCTCCTGACTTAACTTGTAATCCTAAACTTAACTCATGACCTCCCTGCTGTTTGCTTTGTTTAAACCCTCTATAAAAAAAAAAAGGCACTGACTGCAGGATGCCAGAAGAACTGTCAGCTAACTACTCCCCAACTCCCCAGATATTAAATATAATTTTCTCCAAATTATTGTATCTGACTCCAAGTCATTTTAGTGTGAGAAGACTATTGTTAGGAAGCTTCCTGGACAGTGACCTTCCATGGAGGGACTACGGAGCAAGCAGCGTCCGCTAGAGCCCACAATCAGGCTCTGTTCACAGTAACACCAAAAAAACAAAAATGGGCTGTGGGGTTTAAGGCCCTGGGCTTAACTCCTGAGAGAAGGGGTCTCATCTGAAAAGTTACTAAGGCTCTCAAAGCCTGTATTTTAAAAACCCGCCATCCTCAAAATTTACTACTGGAAATAACTGTATATAACCAAAAACAATTCTGGTTTTGGTTCTGATTCTTTATGACAAACAGGGTGCTTTTTGGTTTTCAAGGTGAGCATCCAACAATTTGGATAATGGTGCTTTCAAATAATGAGATGATACATTTAGAAGCTAAGATTTAGTGATGAAGAGGCAACACCTGCACTGTTACCCTGCGTGAGCGCAGAAGGTGCAGACCTGTCTGCTGCTCTGGAGCAGCATCTGATGAAGATGAATTATGGAGTCGATGAGGAGATGGGCTACATTACGCTGTTTTCTGGTGTCTGTAAAGGAAGCTGAGAAACAGTGAGAAGGGAAAGAATGAGCAAATATACTGGGCCCAGACATAAAACAATTCAGACCTTTAAGGTCCTTCAAACTGAATAAATACACAGTGTTTGGTCTTTGCAGCTAAACTTCAGTTCAGGCTTTCTTATCTAAATACACTCTACTCAATACCATGTCAAATTCACTTATAATCTGTCGTCTATAAGTTTTTACATTCTGGTCCAAAAGTACTCTTTGAAAAGAAATTGTCGTCTATCAATCAGGTAGATTATAGTTTGCTATCCATGTCTCATCATGTGATTTCCTCATTTATTATCCATATCAGCCAATACTAACTCATGGTGTCTATGCCTAAGCAGCCAGAGACCAGGCAGAGCTTCTTCTGCAGGGAAGTCACGCATTCACCTGACCACAGCTGCAGAGCTGAAATTCTCCATGGTGTTCTATGGTACAGATGAGGGAAGAGGGGCCAGTCGCCTCTTTAAAGTTTCAACTCTTTTGATTTTCATCATTTCTATTTCAGCATCAACACTTCATTCATCGCAGCCTTGCTGGACTGGCTTTGTGAAGACATTAAAAGTGGACTGTGTGTGTAAACCATTTGGCCAGAATGTGTAATGCGACAGTGCAAGCTTCCCATTCCCACCGCCTATGCAGGAGTCCATGTTTCCTGGTCTTGGCAGTAGAAATGGGAAAATGGGAATTCATGGTATATTCCAGGGTTCCACAAAAGTTCTGGATGTAATCAGCACCAAACAAGGCCACAAAGGGTGTTAACAACACAAAGTTCATTCTGAGCTCATTCTTACACTTCAAATGTTTCCTTAGTAAAAATAAAACAAAAACAAAACAAAACTGGAAGAGGTTGGAATGTGGAAGAAAAACACCGTTGTTAGGATAAATCATATATTCTTATTCTTTAAATTTAATGCATTGAACTCGGGCTTCCTATCCAACACAATTTTCCTGAGCACCTTTACCCAGGAATGTTGCTGGGTGCTGGATATGGAGATGAGCAAGACCTATCCCCTGACTCGAGGATCCCTTAGGAAGACAGACAAGAAAATAGGCAACTCTAACACAGTGTGTAAAGAAGATCAGACAGGAGGCGGGAACAGGGAGGTTCAGGGCAGGGATGTCTACACTCTAGGGGAGGCAATCAAAGGGATTCAGAGGGCCTAAGTGCTGGAGCTGAGTCCTAATGAATAAGATGGGTGAAGGATGGACGAGTGGGGCAGGAGGAGAGGGCACTCCAGAAGGAGGGAGCCGTGTCAGTGCGCTCTACTCCAAGACTTCACACCACGCAACATTCCCAAGTCACTATTCTCCTTTAACCTTAACGCTAAGGCAACAGGAAGCCCCGCAAAGAGGAAATTGCACATTCAAAAGTACCTGTCATGAGGGAAGAGTGTACACTCACACTATGCAATTATGCAAACTTCAAGGCATTGAATGTGAGAGATAATAATATTTACTCTAGCATATATTGTTTATTGAACACATCATTAGAAAGTTTGGGACCACACAAAACTAAGGAGCCAATCTTTAACACTGAAGAGCTAACAGTTACACAAGCAATCATAAATGCATGTAAATTCACTTGTATTTAATTAAAAATCATTTGTAATTCTAAAAGAAGATGGAGTGGGTGAGTTGGAGTCACTTTAGAAAACACAAAAGTAAGCCGGGCGTGGTGGTGCACACTTGTAATCCCAGTACTTTGGGAGGCAGAGACCGGAGGATCCGGGTTCAAGGCCAGCCTCAGCTGGCCAGCCTCAGCTGGCGCACGCGCACTCTCTCTCTCTCTCTCTCTCTCTCTTTCCCTGTCTCTCTCTCCCTGTCTCTCTCTCCCTGTCTACTTAGTGAGGCCCTCTGCAACTTCGTGAGACCCGGTTTCAAAATAAAGAATAAAAAATAGGGCTGGGGGAGGGGGTAGCTCGGAGGTAGAATGCCCCTGGGGACCGCAAAAAAAAAAGAACCAGGTTTCCTAACTGCCGAGTCTGGGTCCCAGTCCTGTCACTGTCACAAACCAGCTGTCCCCCTGCTGTTTTCTCCTTCATAGAGTAAAGGCATTGAAAATTTTGTAATTTTGAGAATCAAACTCTCAAAGGAGTAGTGCGCTCTTTCAACCACATTTTTTTTAAGGTTCAGGTTGCCTTTTTTTTTTTTTAAAGAAAAACTAAAGTAACAAACACAAGTCTTTGCCCTCATGGCCACTGAAAATAACTCCTCTATTTTTTCCTTTTGTTTCTTCCCCACAATTGACCACTGGCCACATTAGTTCCTCTCAGCAAACAGCTGTTATATGTTTTTCAGAATCAATAAAGACAGGACCTTGATTCATACTGGAGAGAAACTCAACTTTCTCATATGGACATGAGAAGATGTTATTTATATTACTCTGGTTTCATTCCATCGACAATCAGAATTAATCCTTTAAATGATAAAAATAATTTTTTCAAGCTTGAATTAAATAAGGAATAGCTTGTTAGAGACACACCTGTTTCTAAGTGAGGCTATTTCCAGTGAGATGCATGTAAATCTTCATAACAAACTTCCCCTCTCCACCCCCAGATTTTCCTCCTATTCAATATCTTGTCAGGGACACCTGCCAATACCATTACAGTTACAGTCACCATGACCACCACAAATAGTCTTAATAGAAATAAAAAGTAAGCTGGGCGTGGTGGCGCACGCTTGTAATCCCAGTACTTTGGGAGGCGGAGACCGGAGGATCTGGGTTCGCGGCCAGCCTCAGCTCGCGCTCTCTCTCTCTCTCTCTCTCTCCCCTTAGTGAGGCCCTCCGCAACTTCGTGAGACCTGGTTTCAAAATAAAGTATAAAAAAAAAAATAGGGCCGGGGGTGTAGCGCGGAGGTAGAACGCCCCTGCGTTCAATCCCCGGTACTTCAAAAAAATAAAAAAATAAAAAAATAAAAATAAAAAAAATAAAAAGCAAATTTGTCCATTAAACCCAAGGAAACATTAGCTGTGTGCAGAATTACTCTTGGCATATTCTAACTCATTTTTTGCAACACAGAAACCAGAGAGGGGGGGGGATATCTGTGACCAATGTAAAGTAAACTTCAAGAATTAACACTTTGAATCAGGGTGTGATGATACATGTCTGTAATCCAGCTACTTGGGAGATAAGGCAGGAGGATCACAAGTTCAAGGCCAGCTTCGGCAATTTAGTGAGATCCTGACTCAAAACAAAAAGGGCTGGGAGTGTAGCTCAGTGGTAAGAGCACACCTCGGTTTAGCCCCCAGCACCAGGGGGAAAAATGAAAAAAAAAACCTAACACCTTATGTTTGGTCTCACAGATTTATCCACAAACTTCACAAAGTGAGGTATCTCAGATATCTGCTTCACCAAGGAGGCCCCTTTGGAGATTCTCTTATCCCCACAGCCAGGCATTGCTCCACATAGTCCCATAGCCCTTATTTGTCTCTACCACAGTATTTATTACACTAGAAGAAAAAGAACATAGGCTTTACTTTTTTTTTCCTGTGGTACTGGGGATTGAACCTGGGGGCATTCTACCTTCAAGCTCCACTCCCAGCCCTATTTTTTTATTCTTTATTTTGAAACAGGGTCTCACTAAGTTGCAGAGAGCCTGAGGCTGGCAGTGAACCCGGATCCTCCAGTCTCAGCCTCCCAAATACTGGGATTTCAAGCGTGAGCCACCATGCCCAGCTTAGACTTTACATCTTAACTGTCTTAATTTCTCTGAGGCTCAATATCTTTATATGTCTTAGGGAGGAAATAGTCTAAATCAAGACTTTTAAAAGCCATGCTTTAAACCCTTAATATTGGAAAAATTTAGCAAAAGAAAAAAATACTTAAAATTATACACACACAGAGTAAGCGGGAAAAGAACATAATGAAGAAAGCAAGGGCAGCATGTGGTAATTAGCAAGACCCTGTCAAAATAAAAATAAAAAAAAAAACAGGGCTGGGGGTATAGCTCAGAAGTAGAACGCCTCTGGATTCAACCTCCAGTACCACAAAAAAGGGAAAAAATTAAAATTAAAGAAAACTTAGTTAAAAGCTGGTTCTTGGGCTGGGAGTAAAGTTCAGAGGTAGAGTGTGCACTCAGCATGCACAAAGGCCCTGGGTTCAATTCCCAGCACCAAAAGAAAAAGAAAAAAGCTAGTGTTTGAGAAGGTAAAACAAAATTGATAAACCTCCAGTTGGGGTGATCAGGAAAAAAAAGAGAAGAAACAAATTACCAATATCAAGAATGAGAGTGTTGACATGATCATAGATTCTACAGTTATGAAAAGGATAGTAAGGGAATATTATGAAAAACTTTATATCAACAAATTTAACAACTTCTCAGGTGTAGTGGCACATGTCTGTAATTCCAGTACTTGGGAGGCTGAGACAAGAGGATCCTGGGTTAGAAGTCATACTCAGCAACTTAGCCAGACCCTATTTTGAAACAGAAATTAAAAAGGATTGGGGATGTAGTTTGAAGGTAGAATGTCCCTAGGTTCATCCCCAGTACCAAATAAATAAATATCCAACAACTTAAATAAAGAGTACAAATTCTAAATAAAGAGGACAGATTCTTTTTTTTTTTTTTTTTTTTTGGTGGTGGTACTGGGAATTGAACCCAAAAGCATTCTACCTCCGAGCTACACCTCCAGACCGATTTTATTTCTTATTTGGAAACAGGGTCTCACTAGGTTGCTGAGAGCCTCACTAAGTTGCTGAGGCTGTCCTTGAACCTGCAATCCTCCTGTCTCAGCCTCCCAAGTACTAGGATTACAAGCGTGCGCCACCATGTCCAGCTGAAAGGATGATTCTTAAAAGGATAACACCAAAGTCACTCAAGAGGAAAGAGATAACTGAATTGAACAGTCATAGATTTATTTTCCAAATTGAATTTGTAATTTAAAGTTTTTTCCTCAAAGAAAAATCCAGATACAGATAGCTTCACCAGTGAATTCTAACAAACATGTAAGGAAGTAGTGAGACTCACATCTACCATATGATCCATCCATCTCACTCCTAGGTATTTACCTAAGAGAAAAGAGAGTATGTGTCCATATGTCAGATTGCTTTTATTTATAAGGGCCCCAAACCAGAAATACCCAAATAAATAGCCATCAACAGTGAAGAGACAAACAAATGGTTTACCTACACCATGGAGCATTCAGCACTAAGAAGGAATAAACTATTGAAGCACTCAACAACACGGATGAGCCTCAAAATAATTATGCTGAGTGAAAGAAGCCCAACAAAAAAAGTACACATGATGTGCTTCTACTAGGCAAAGGAATCTACAGCGACAGAAAGCAGGTCAATGGTTGCCTGGAGACAGGGGCAGAGGACCATTAGGGGCGGATGACAGAGGGGCAGAGAGATTCGAGGAGGTCATGGGCATATTCATTCTCCTTACTATGGTGATGGCTTCATGTGGGCACACGTGTCAGAACTGACTGAATGGTACACTTTAAACGTGCAGCTTACTGGACGTCAATTATACCTCACTAAAGCTATCTTTAAAAGCTGCCTGAAATTTTATATATCCATTTTAAATTGCCCCTTTCTCATCAGCATACTGAAAATCTTTCATTGTAGCAGAGCAACTGATGTAATTGCTTCAAATACACCTTTTCCTTTGACCTTTACTCTATATAAACACAGTCATAAAAGTAAGTTACCATTGGATGGAAAAGTGAACAAACTGGTCTCCCCGGATTGCACCATGGTCTGTTTATCGGCTTCAAACGAAGCCTGAACATTCAGCTAAACTACCAGCACCAAATGCTCGGTCACTTAATACTGAAAATATTACTACCGCAAGCCGCGTAAAGCAATTCATTAATTCAAACAAACACTTATCGCACATGTTCTCTGTGTCTGGCACTGTTGTAAGCATTGGATTTCATCAGGATGGCCAGCACCAAACTACAAAGCTGCTCTGCATCTTCTCCTGGAATAACTTGTAAAGTTTTAGCATGAATGTAAATAACACAATGAGAGAACAGCAGCGAAAACAGGCTGCAGACAGACTAGAACAGAGACTCTTCTAATTCAAAGTTAAAATAATAAACGTCAACGACAAGATGACTGAACAATTGTACCCTGACAGCTTAGAATTCCACAAGAGGGATCTCTTACGGCCTAAATGAAGTCAGGACAAAGATTAAAAATTACTTCCACACATGGCAAGGATGGAGTCTGTCAGCCCCAAGCGGTCCCTCTGGCTTGGAGATACAAAAGGATGTGAAGACAGACCCAGAATGAATTTGGAAAATAATAAAATTATCAAGTAGGAAGTTTTAAGTAAATTCTCGAAAGGTTGGTATCAAAGACAACACTCTGCACCACAGCATGTCCTTTATTACTGATTTCAGGGAATTCTATACTAACAGGATTAAATCTTAGAGAAGACATAAGCTTATTCACTCATCACAAATAAAACTGTCCACTCTTGCCATAATACATAACACACTACAGTTTATCAAGGGCACCCATTCGAAAAACCTTCTACCATCTTTTTCCCTTGTGTGATGCTTCTCTTTGAGGCTTTTTCTCTAAAAGAATCCAACAAACTCATGCAATGGACACAAAATGAATAAAATCCCCTATTAGAGATAACTACTGATGACATGTGCTTCAGATTCCCTTAGGAACTGTACTCCCCTAAATTTTGCAGGTTGCTCTGAACTGTCATGTTTTGTGTTCTCAATGGAACAATTTTACCAAACAATAAGCTTTCAGTGAATATTGGCTGACACGATTCCGTCATGTGTTTTGAATGCACTGTACCCAAATTCATATCCACTTCATGCTACTAATCCTCTCAGTGTTCAGTAACCACGGCATTCCAGACCACAGGCTCTGTGAGCAATTTAGAAATACTCTCGTTTTTAGACAGAAGCGATACCCACCAAACAAAAGATGAAAACACAAGCCACAGCAGTCAGTAATTTTACCTTCTATTTTTTGTTTTCCAGATTTTAAAAAATGAAAATGGTTCTGTTTTAGGTGAGATGGGATATATATATCTCCAAAACACAGAGACCTTCAACAGCTAATAGTTAAAAACATGAAACTTTACCATCTCACCTTGAACACTGACTTCAATTAAAATGGTGAAAACACACCTGTGCAGTAGGTTCCACTCACACTCAGAACCAGTCCACGGTTCTTCCCAACACCTCCACTGTCCATCACCGCCCTCCCTTCGGCCTAGCATCTGCGGGCAGTTTGTGCTGTGTGCAGCACTGCTGACCCTTCTTGAGCGGCAGCTCTGCTCGTCCTCGCGACAGCGCAATGGCGGGGCATTGTAGGGACAGGTTGAGTGCTACTGACCTTAAGTAACTTGTCCTAGGTCACAGAGCTACTTCCCATTACAATTGGCACAGAGGGCATCTCCAACCTTTTAGTAAGGAGTCTCCCACGCCAGGCCCCAAATGGGGCCACACCTGCTGAGAGTGTGGAATCGCCTCACCATGAGCTCCTGGTATTTATTCTCGGCATGGTTATTATTCTCTAATTCACCTTAATCTGACTGCTGTGGCATGGGAGAGAATAATGTAGTGGCAGGGCTGGATGTGTACAATTTATCCTCCATGCAGGTAGCCTTTGTCACCATAATCTTGCAAAGTCAGGCAAGCTCTCTTTGGTAAGATGGCAAGGTATAACTATGGTGTGCCCTTACCAGCAGTGCTATTATTAATCCTAACCGTGTTTAAAGCAGCTTTCAATATGTAAAACAATTCTGACTTTAAATGTTTTGATTTTAAATATTTTATCACATAAGCAAATAACCAGTGTAAATTGGATATATGAACGAGTAATGAATCCTTCAATCCTTCAAAATAGATTTTATGTTTTCTTAATGACAACATGGAACAGTGGTTTATTTATTTGTTTGTGGTGTGGGGATCAAACCCAGAACCTTGAGTGTGCTGGCAAGCTACATCCCCAGCCAGGAGTGGTGGTTTCTGAATGATGCTCCTGGAGCCCCAGAGCAGTGCCCGCCCAGCTTTCCACTGCCCTCTGACCAAAACCCATACTTTAACTGCTTTACATACTCATGTTTCATGGATAACAAATCCAGAAAAGAAGTTTACATAAACCACAGAACTCCCACCCTTTTAGAATTTCTGTACACAATTTTGCTATCTTTGAGATACAGAATAAAACTTAGATCCAGACTTTACTAACATAGGAGCGAGACCTCGTTGAACAGCTTCTGCATTTCCTTTGTCCATTAAGAAAGACTGTTCAGCAGACAGCATAAACAAGATCTGTCAGCTACTTGACTACAGAAACTACAGGTGAAGGACATTAGAAATATCTGTTTACAGCCGGGCATGGTGGCTCACGCTTGTAATCCTAGTACTTGGGAGGCTGAGGCAAGAGGATCACAGGTTCGAGACCAACCTCAGCAACTTAGTGAGGCCCTTTGCAACTTAGTGAGACCCTGTTTCAAAAAATAAAAATAAAATAGGGCTGAGGGTGTAGCTTGGAGGTAGAATGCCCCTGGGTTCAATCCCCAGTACCACACACACAAAAAAAAAGAAGAAAGAAATATCTGTTTATATACATAAAAATATATATATTTCACTCAGAATCACTTATCAGAGCCTGTTAGCCTAAATTCTACACACTTAAACATAAGTGCATTTCAATTGTTTTATATTTTTATACTCAAATTCTTCCCCTAATTGGACTAAATCTAGGTAGGGATAAAACATCTGGATCCTCCCCCAACAATTTAATCTCCTTTTTGAATTATATTCATCAGTCATTGAAAGACCCCAAAATTAAGTGAGTGGAAGTCCTATGCATGTGCAAGTAGCCTTGTTTTAAGTCCTGCATTAGAGGAGCGAGCCTGACGAACCCAGAGGCCAACTGTGTGAGGGACTCGGGCCTCTCTCATCAGGACCCTGGCTTTAGCTCCAGCTATGCAAGAGCTGCTACTCCCTCTGACATCTGGATGTGAACTTTGCTATTTTAATGACACTTCCTTTGAAGAATTAATTGGTAAAGAACAAAGCTGACTACTTCTTAAAGAATAAGATAATTTCAGAAAACAAGAAACAATCCTGTAAAAGATATATTTTAATCACTTCTCCCAGGGGCTGATAAGGGTAACTTCAGAAATCAATAATCTTTCATTTCAGTTCTGTGGTTTTAAAAGTGATAAAATTTGTAGGGGTCTGAAATCTTGGCACAGAAATTTTCCATGTAATTACTTAACTATGCGCAAGCCTCAAATTCAGAATTTTGATCTCATCATTAAAATGTGAAATGTACTCTTTCCCAGTTTGAGTAGTTCTGTTAAAATGTAGACTATGCAAAGTCTTAGTCTATTTGATATTTGTTCAAACTCTATCTGAAAGAACAAGCATTAATCTACAATTCAAATGAAAATTATCTATTTTTAAATAATCAATTATAGCAATATATCTTATAGTAATTTAAAAAGCTGAGATGCTGTAACTTAATTTAAATTCTTAGAGAGAAATGTTCTATTACATTACAACTTGCTAAAAGATACTGGCCTGTATTTGGAGCCAAATTTAATGAAAGTTCTTTGGTTAAAAAAATTAAATAATTTAATGGTTCATATCTCTATTGCAAAGATTCTAGGCAAAAAATGAAAACATTAAAAACACAACTGGCCCTCCATCTCCATGGGTTCTACATCCATGGATTCAACCAACTACAGATAGAAAATATTGGAAAAATTTGCTTTTGTTCTGAACATGTATAGACTTTTGTCATTACTCCCTAAATAATACAGTATAACAACTATTTACACAGCATTTATACTGTAATAGGTATTATAAGTAACCCAGAGATGAGTTACAGTATACAAGAAGATGTGCATAGGTTACATGCAAGTATTACATCATTTTATATAAGGGACTCAAACATCTGAGGATTTTGGTATCCACAGAAGATTCTGGAACCAATTCCCCACACATACTGAGGGACAACTGGATTTGCAATTTACTTACTATAACATCGCATCATATGGCAGGATGGTTAGGATAAGGGTGTTTAGACTACAAAAGTTCATACAATTGTATTTATGCCTTAAATCTTATTTATTTACTTACTTACTTACTTATTTATTTATACTTACTTACTTACTTTCTTATTTATCTGGTACCAGGATGAATCCAGGGGCATTCTACCACCAGGGCTACACCTCTAGCACTTTCAATTTTTTATTTGGAAACAGGGTCTCACTAAGTTGCTGAAGGTCTCAGTAAGTTGCTGAGGCTGTCCTCAAACCTAAGATCCTCCTGTGTCAGCCTCCCAAGTACAGGGGTTATAGGCGTGCGTCACTTCGCCTGACTATGCCTTAAAATTTAAAAAGCCACAACCCACCACTCCTAAGTGGGAACACAATATTATTACTTTATATAAATGCAATTATGCTTTTCTAAAATTTAAATAATAAAAATGATGGCATATCCAAGTTACCAATAATTTGGCTTTCCTAAATATGGAGCAAAGACAGAGTTGGAAACACAGTCACCTCAAAATTAAAGGGTACAAAACCAAAGTCAAATTCCGTTTCTAGACTGGTATTCCAATAGTTATTAAGAGATAGGAATCAGGAGTCAGATTTCAAGATGCCAAGATTTAAAATCTTAAATTCATTTTATTTTTAAATAAAAGATGAAACTAAATTAACATCTGCTTTTCAAAATGCAAAATTCTGAGTCCAAAGTCCTGATGTGAACTGAATTCTTACTTTTAAGGTGAACTTCCAGTCCTTTCCATTCACAAATAGGACTTGATTTATTAAGTTCCCTGCTTTGTATCTCCAGAGTTGATCAAAGCACGTTTTCTTAGTACAATCTGTATTGTTCCAAGTGTTTTATAAACATTTCTTGTGAGAATTTACAGGAGTGATCTGAAATCACATCCAAGGTTTCATCCTTATGAGTCAGTTACTCTTAAAAGGAAATAAAGTTTCTCTATCTTTATCACCTTTATTTCCCTATCACAGGTCTACTTCTAGTCACACACACACACACACACTCACTCACTCACTCTCTCACTGGTAAGATTGTCAACAGATAATTACTGATATTTAATACCAGGCAGGACAAAAAGGGAAAAAAGAAACAGGCACAATTTCATTACGTGGACATGAAAATTACAGGCCTACACACTATCTGAACATTTATAAATGTCCCTTAGCCAATAAGAATAACTCTCAAAAGCTGTCAACCCTCCAGCCCTACACTGAGAACTCCTAGAGCCATGTCTCCTGTCCTATTCTGTGACCCAGTGACCCATCCAACTGCCTGCTGTGCACGGTCACCTGATTCCTTCATTCATAGTCCACAGATGTGGACTGCATACCTACACGCATCAAGTACAGGACGCTGGGCTGAGGAGTCACAGCAAAGAAAACAGACAAATCCTGTCCTGGAGAGGCTTCTAATAGTGAAGGAAGCTAAGTCAATCAAATAATCACAAAAATAAGTAACATGCAGTCATGGCCCAGGCTAAGTAGGTCTAAAACTGAACTCCGTTTACTTCCTGCATCCTAGCAGGCTCATCCCTGAACCTTGCTCTTGGATGCAGATGTTGCCACTGTGGGCTACCAAACCCACAGACTTGTGAGGCATTCCTGACCTACTCCTTCCTCTTCAGATCTTAACAATTGCCCAGTCTGACTTACATTCCCAAAGAGGACATACACAGATGGCTCTGCTGGACAATCCTCATGACGTCTTCTGGGATCTCTCAGTGATGGTGGCAGAGAGCTTCCAGCAAAGACTCCTGCCTGAGCAGAGGGCACAAAACTCAAGACCAAGAGTGCCTTGGGATTTTAAAAACTATAGCTGGGAGGAGAAACTCTCTTGGTCTTGTTGCAGAGTATGAGGACAGCCCCTACCCTGTGGACATGAATGCCATTTCTAATTCCCCAGGTGCTAGAGGTCATGGTCATATTGGTTTCTGCAGCAATTCATTCCTTTTGCAAACTTCTCCAGGAATCTTCCAATTAATCCTCCTTTTAACTTGCAATATTTTCAGTGCTGGGTGTGGTGGCACATGCCTGTAATCCCAGTACTTGGGAGGCTGAAACAGGAAGATTGCAGGTTCATGGCCAGCCTCAGCAACTTAGCGAAGCCCTCCTCAACTTAGTGAGACCCTGTTCCAAAATAAAAAATAAAATAGGGCTGGGATGTAGCTCTGATATAGAATGCCACTGGGTTCAATCCCCAGTACCACAAAACAACGACAATAATGACAAACAACAGTTTGGGTGTGATTGCTTTAACTTTCAGCCAGCTGTCCTGACTAGTACCTCCTGAACATTCCCAGCCTCTGTGTTCTCTGCGTTGCCCACCAGTGCCCTAGTTCAGGTCCTCATCACACCTCCTCTGGACTAATGGAACAGCCCAATGGGTCTCCTGTTCCTAATCCTCATACCCAGTATCTGTAGTATAGTAACTAGAGTGACTGTTTACCTTCCCTCCTTAGACCCTTCAATGGCTCCCCATTACTAAGGACAAAATCTAAATCCTTAACAGGACACACCTAACTCTCCATAATCAATTTCCCATTCCAGCCAAACAACTGATACTCCTTGCCTCATAGTTTATGCTCTGGCTACTTGGAACCTCTTGGGCTTGGGCTCAGAGACACACACACCCACCATGTTGAATTAATTACTAAGTAGGATATTTTCCTTTAAAAAAAAAAAAACTTGGAAAACCTGAAGAAATTACAGAAAAGTGGCTCTCTTCAGGCTTGCTTCAAGGCATCAAAGTCATCACATCTACATCTCTGCTTTATTACATCAATCATCCTCAAGTGGGCTACTGTCGATATCTGGTGCGGGTGCATACAACGCGCACAGCAGCAAGTGACTGAAAGTGCAACACAAAGTTCTGATCACCGCCCACCTTCACAGACCTCCTATGAAGGCAATCCCCCAGTCAGCGCACCCCCACCCTCCCTCTGTGCATCCCACTACCCTCCCTGGAAGCCTCTGGCCCGTTCCTTAAGGACAGGACCACGTTCTACGCATCCCTGGATCCCCAAGCCCAGCCAAGTGTTCAGTATACATCAGAAACTTATAAATCTTTACAGAATGATGCGTGCCTTCTACACTAAAGAGAACACTGAAAGATTTTCTGATTTTAAAAAAGAAGTGGACTGGGTGTCAGGTTAGAAAACTTGGTCTTCTCAAGCTGGGTGTGGTGGTGCACACTTGTTAGCCCAGTACTTGGGAGGTGGAGACAGGAGGATCACAGGTTCAAGGACAGCCTCAGCAAATAGTGAGACTCTCATCAACCTAGCAAGACCCTGTTCCAAAATAAAAATAAAATAGGACTGAGGGTGCAGCTCGGAGGTAGAATGACCCTGGGTTCAATCCTCAGTACTGCAAAAAAAAAAAAAAAAGAAAGAAAGAAAGAAAGAAAGAAAGAAAGAAAGAAAACTTGGTCTTCTCACATTGAATTAGATGAAAATATGTAAAAACACAAATGATTTTTTAGTATCTTTAACCCACTATATAGTTAACCAACTGATAATTTTGTACAAATTTTAATGGAAGATGTTGAAAAATAAGGTATGATTTTTTTTAACTTACAGAAAATTTAAATGGAGAGAAAACTGAACAAGCAACCAAAAAATTGGTAAATTGGACTTCAACAAAATTAAAAACTATCTGCTTCAAAGAACATTAAGAAAGCGAAAAGACGAAGGACGTGGTGGCACACCACTGTAATCCCAGTACTTAAGAGGCTGAGACAGGAGGATTGCAGGTTCAAAGCCAGCCTTGGCAACTTAGTAAGGCTCACAGCAACCTAGTGAGACCCTGTTTCCAAATAAATAAAATCAGGCTGGGGTTGTAGTTCAGAGGTAGACAAATCAGGCTGGGGTTGTAGTTCAGAGGTAGACAGCCTCTGCATTCAATCCCTAGTACCACACACACACACACACACACACACACACACACACACAAAAGGTGAAAAGACAATCCATACAATGAAAGAAAAATTTTACAATTCTTATTTCTGATAAGGGTATATGTGTGTTGTGTATGTTTCTAGAATATATAAGGAACTATTACAACTCAACAATAAAAAGACAGCTCAATTTGTAAAATGGGCTAAGAACTTGAATAGGTATTTATGTAATGAAGATATGCAGCTAACAAGCACATGAAAATGTTCAATGTCTTTTGTTATCAGGAAATGAAAATCAAAACCACAATGAAATACCACATCACACCCATTCCAATAACTACTATGGAAAAAATGTAACAGGAAAATATTGATAAGGATGTGGAGAGACAGAACTTTCAAACATTGCTGATGTAAATACAGAATGGTGCAGACACTTTAGAACAGTCTGGCAGCTCCCAAAAAGCTAAACATAGAGTTACTATTTGACCATAAATCCCACCCCTTGGTATATACCCAAAAGAAATGAAAACATATGTCCACTCATAAACGTGTACACAAACGTTCACAAGCAGCATGACCCTAAGAGCCGAAAAGTGTAAACCACACAAATGTTGGTCAAATGATAAATGGCTAAATGAAATGTGGTATATTGTCACAAATAGAATACTATTCAGCAAAAAGAAAGGAATGAAGATCTAGTATCTACTATGACATGGATGGACAGAAAGAGGACAGAAACAAAGGGCCACCTATGGAGTGACTGCATTTATGTGACATGTCCAGAATAAGTAAATCCTCAAAAGGAGATCAGTGGCTGCAAGGACCAAGAGAGAGGAAAGGAGAGAGTAACAAGGGGGTATGGAGATATTTTTGGTGGGGGTGATGGAATTAGACAGTAGTGACTGGTGCACAACTCTGTGAATATACTAAAAAACCAGTGAACTGTTAAGGAGCAAACATTATGGTATGTGAATTATATGTTGCTGTTTTTAAAAAATGGCTACACAAAGTCATATAGTAACACTTCTGTGCAAAGGCCTGGCGGAATAGTACTAACCGCAACAGGATGATCTGTTGTAAAACACACAGTCTGTTCAATTGAGGAAATTACTTATCTTCCTATCAATAAATCCCTATAGTGGCCAACCATAAAAACAAATTCAAAGCAAAAAGAGCAAAGAACAAAAGAGCATGCAATTCTCAATGATCTGGAAGGTACCAAGCGGAATGAACCAAAGACTGCACAAAGAAAAATGTTTATTAGGACTGCTCACTTCTCTTGGATTACACACATTTAAACAAGTCAAAGTCCTTGTTCCCTCACAAGAAAATCTGCCAGCTTCTTTATTAGCAGAGAGCAAGGAAAAACAAGCATTCTCTCCTACAACCAAATTAACATCCCGCAGAAGGTCTGTTTGTACTTGGCAGCCGTGAACCTTTCATCTCAGAGCGCAGCTAAATTAAACAAGCCTATGTTGTATTGAACACAATGAGCCAGACACACTGGCATGCTCCTAGACTCCATCCGTTGATGCTGGAGAACAGCAGAAATAAAGAGGACGGTGTGAACGGTGGTGATAAAACAGCTTTACAGCCCTTCGCTTCAACATTTCAATTACCTACAACAATGGAAACGTTCTAACAACTTTCTAACATTCTGTATACACAAGAAGAGAGCAGGGACCTTGGAGCCAGAGATCTGGATCCAAGTGACAGGGTTTTATTTTGGGGTTTTTTTCTAGCCTTACTAGCTACATGCCCAAGGACAAAATTCACAATCTCACTGAGTCCTTCTATTACTTGTGTTTTTTTTTTTTCGGTACCAGGGATTGAACCCAGGGGCGTTCTACCTCCGAGCTACACCCCCACCCCTATTTTTTATCCTTTATTTTGAAACCGGGTCTCACGAAGTTGCGGAGGCCTCACTAAGTAGCTGAGGTTGGCTGCGAACCCGGATCCTCTGGTCTCCGCCTCCCAAGTACTGGGATTACAAGCGTGCACCACCACGCCCGGCTCTATTACTTGTTTTGAGAACAAAATGAGGCAATGCACACAAAGGGCTCAATGTACATCCCCACGGTAAAAATCCTCGCTCTCACGTCTCTCCATAGCAAACACTCATCTCAGAGCTTACATCTGAGTACAGGCCATTGAGACCAGCCATCCTCCTACCTCACAGACATCTAAACAACCTATGAAGAGTTCACATTAAACACTCTCCCTCCTTCATCCCCCTCCCCCATAGAGTTGAAGGTAAGAAAGCCATCAGTAAGGATTGAATCAGGCACAGCACAAAGCATTCATTCACCTAAGAGGTATTTAAAAGCACTGAACTGAGAGAGACACACTGAGAGAAACACTCACTATTAGAGGGAAATGCATATTTTGCACTGCAATAATTGGTAACCTTTCCATAAAGATTGATGCAATCTGATTATAATTCCCAAGTGTCAGGAATCAGTTCTTAAGGTAAAAGAAAAAGGAAGTGGGATGGTTTCAAGCACTTGAGAAAAGATGTGGGAGGATATCCTTTCCCACTGACAGCAATTAATGTTTGAGTGATAGCTGCTAGAATGTTCAGACTAAAAAACTTTGTTACATTAGAACAGACTAAAATATATTTAAAACAAAACGTATCAGATTTAACATATACAAACACTTAACCCTCACCTTGATCTAAGTGTCCTCTCTGAACAAACTGAAGAAGGGAAATCTTGTGTGAAATTCCAACTACACTGCTAAGGGCGGGGGGGGGGGGGGGTCAGCCCTATTCCCATGGTGGGTGTCTATTTAAAGACAGTATCTAGATGGCAGCAACAGACTCCCTCTGCCTAGCTCCAGACAAACTTCCATCATGCCACACACTAGGCAAATCTTCCAGGGTTAGGAAGGAAGAGCATTTCTCCAGGGACGGGACATTCAGAGCTTTGGGATATCCCTAAGGAGTTTCCCTGAGCATCCAGCTCATCAGTGGCGGAAGCTACTGTTCTTCCCTCCCCTTTCCAAAACTCTGCCTTTAAGACTCTGAGCTAACAGTACCCCTGGGAGAGACCAAATCGGTTACAGGTTCTAAAGTAAGCCCTGAGCGCTGGCTTTGCTAAGGACCCACCGTCTATCCTGCACCAGCACTTGAGGGCTCTCTCCTCCCACTCAAGTTCAGCACGGTCACCCTGACTGTGAAGCAGTTCCACCTTCACAGTTCACGGCTACACACTGCACATGAAGAATGACCCTTCCTCCTTGGCCCAGCTTTCCAATCAAATGACCCTTCTTCTGCCATTCTGAACTTTAGGCCTTATGCCTTTTAAAATAGGAAGAAACTGATAAAAATGCACAAAATCCAACCCATTAAATAGTGTGTGTGTGTGTGTGTGTGTGTGTGTGTGTGTGTTACTAGGAATTGAACCCCAGGGGCATTCTACCTCGGAGCTACACCCCCAGCCCTATTTTTTATTTTTATTTTGAAACAGGGTCTTGCTAGGTTGATGAGAGTCTCACTACTTGCTGAGGCTGTCCTCAAACCTGCGATTCTCCTGTCTCAGACTCCCAAGTACTGGGATTACAAACATACGCCACCATGCCTGGCTCTTAAATATTCTTAAAATCTGTTTAAATCTAGTATAAAAATTTTTTTACAAATGCAGCTATCAGGAGAAATAAGTGATAGTCTTAATTTTACTTCAGACTTCTGTTTAACTACTAATAGTAATTCCTCACTTTCCAGAAGCATTTTTAGAATCAGAGTTTTAGGGCATGCAATTAGAGATGAACTCATCAGTAAAATGAAAGGTACTGTATAAGCAAATTCCTGTACTGCCACAGAAAAGAGATTCAAGTACCCAGAACTTCAGTGTTTTAGAAAACAAATATAAGAATATCCCATTAGCCACAATAAGATATCAGAGGGAAAAGTCAAGGGAAACTTCATTAATTTGGGCCCTACAATGATGATTCAGTCATTTCCTTTCAAGTCTGCCTCAATTTAATTTTGGGCTATTTATTAAGAAAGGGGAAGGGGTGCCGGGCGTGGTAGCGCATGCTTGTAATCCCAGTACTTGGGAGGCGGAGACTGGAGGATCCGGGTTCATGGCCAGCCTCAGCTACTTAGTGAGGCCTCTGCAACTTCGTGAGACCTGGTTTCAAAATAAAGGATAAAAAATAGGGCCGGGGATGTAGCTCCGAGGTAGAAAACCCCTGGGTTCAATCCCCGGTACCGCAAAAAAAAAAAAAAAAAAAAAAAGAAAGAAAGGGGAAGGGGGAAGGGGCATGTGCAAGGCAGAGTTCAATCCCAATACCACCCAAAACAAACAAAAAACCCAAAAATAACAACAAAAGAAAACATTAAAAAAGGGTTGCTAAGCAAATTAAAGTGCAAATAAAAATTGCTAGAGGATTAATCACTTTAAAAATTTCACATGCAGCTGGGCGTGGTGGCGCACACTTGCAATCCCAGTACTTGGGAGGCTGAGACAGGAGGATCGCAGGTTCGCGGCCAGCCTCAGCTACTTAGTGAAGCTCTCCACAACTTAGTGAGACCCTGTTTCAAAATAAAGAATAAGGCTGGGCGTGGTGGCGCATGCTTGTAATCCCAGTACTTGGGAGGCAGAGACTGGAGGATCCAAGTTCGTGGCCAGCCTCAGCTACTTAGTGAGGCCCTCCACAACTTTGTGAGACCCGGTTTCAAAATAAAGTATAAAAAATAGGGCCGGGGTTGTAGGTCAGAGGTAGAACGCCCCTGGGTTCAATCCCCAGTACCACAAAATAAATAAATAAATAAATAAATAATAAAAAAAAATAGGGCTGGGGGTGTAGCTCGGAGGTAGAATGCCCAACTTCAATTCCCAGTACTGCAAAAAAAATTTTTTTTACATGCAAATAACTGTTGCTAAAATACTAATTAAAACTAATACATTCATTTTTAGAATCCCATATTCCAATGGAAACAAAGTATATGAATTGAGACCAAAACACTTCTTAAATCTATTAGATATTTGATTGTTCCACCTCTATTTACTGTGGCTGCGAAAAACTGGTTGAGAAGTCAGAAAAGCTCCATAGGCTGGTACTGGACAAAGATTTATCCATTTTATTTAAGGACTGGCAATCTAATTCTCTACTCTTATTTTTAATAATGTGAACCATACGATTAAAGCATAGCTCAATTTCTCTCCATTATAATTAAAATTATTTTGGGGGGCATTTACTTTATCCTTAAATAACTGTGAAAAATATTTCTGTGTCTGTACTATGTAACATAAATGCATGTGTGTATTGTGTGAGGTGTGTGTGTGTGTGTGTGTGTGTGTGACTGGAAAATGAACCCAGGGGGCATTCTACCACTGAGCTACACCCCCCCAGTCCTTTATGTTTTTTATTTTGAAACAGGGTCTCACTTGCCATCCTCCTGCCTCAGCCTCCCATGCCTGGGATTACAGGCATGCACCACGGTGCCCAGCACAAATAGGATTCTTAAACAAGATCTAGTATCCTGTGAAGTTTAGATACTTACTTTGCCCTCACCACCACCACCACCAACAACAACAACAAAAGGTTTAAAAAACAGCAGTTTATGTGATTCTAAAAATAAATGGGATATAGTCCAAATCAAAATTCCAAAAAAGTGTCACCAAATGTTATGGTAGCAAGAATCACTATGATTATGCATGTCTAGATTTAGGTGCATATAAAAATGCTAGTTTTCTTCTCGAAATTAAAATTTATTTTAATTCTCTTTTACATCTTAACTTTAACCTCATAGCGATAATATGTCAACCATTCATTCATTCATTTATAAAGTAATTTGGGCGTCTGCCATGCGTGTGCCAGGTACTGTAGTAGTGCCGGATGGGAACTGGAGGATAAAACACCAGTTGGACCCCGTGGTCCAACCCTCACGGCATTCAGTAAACAGTGTGAACTTGGAGTGAACAGAAAAGCACTCTCAGGAAAGGAATCTACATCATAAGATGTATTCTCTATATAGGAAAAGGTGAATTTTAATTGGCTTTTTAAGTCAAAGAACAAAAAACAGGTCAACGACAAAGTTGGTATCTGCTACATGTAAGATCTTCCTTGTGCAACTCTCATTTGATTGAAATAAAATCTAAAGCAAACAAAATTAAAGATCACATTCATATCAGAAACTGGTAAAATCCTTTAGACAGAAGAGATTCAACATGAATGAACATAAGTTTACACACGTGAATGCACATTCGCATAGCTTACATGACTCAGAAATGTTACATCATCACCCAAGTTTGAAAATCATATTCTGTATGTTTATTCACCAATTAGGATCCATGTTTGAAAGATGTTAAGAAATTTGTTTTAAAGCTTCTTTAAGCTTCCCTACAGATGAATAAAACACAAAAGTACTACTCTTTACCAAGGAAATTTTCTGTATTCAAACAATTATAGCTGGCTGATCAACAGTTTTAAAATATTTATAATGCATTAAGGTGAAAGACCTATAAACAAAGAACTCAATATATCCTAATATTTTCATTACATTTAAAGTCTAAGAGTATCTCACACATGAGAACCTCAGGTATGTTCTCAATAAGAAAATTATATCAAATCAAAAAGGTCTTTGAAAAAAAAATGTTTACATCAATAAAAAACCTTGCTATCTCAAAAAGATATACTTTTTTTCTCCTTTTGAAATGGCAAAGATTAAAGAGATTAACAAAACTCAGGGTGGACAAGGGTATGGCAAATAGAACTCTCATGACTCTGAGTGGGGGTTGGTTTAACAGTTAACAGGTTAGCCATAGTTATCAAAAATTAGAATGTGTGTAATCTTTGACCCAGTGGTGATGCTTCTAAGAAGATAAATGAAGGAGTATACAGTTAGCGACACACACATTATCCACAAAGAAGAAAAACAAGAAACAACCCAAATGGTCATCAAAGGAGGAGTTACATCAAGTATGGAGCCTCTATGCAGGGGAATGTTAGGCAGGCAGTAAAATGATCATCTACGATTATGCACATCTGTCTCAATTCACATAGAGATGCACAAAACATACATTCAAAAAGACCACATAGTTTCATACACATAAAGACCATCATTTAAAAGCTGTATATAAATAATTTTATATCCATTGATAAATTTCTAAAGTATGTTCAGCAAAATACTAAGGTGGTCATTCTTGGTGGTAGGAGTTGAGTGATTACTTTGTCATTATGTTGCTTTATACTGATGGAAAATTTTTTATTTATTTATTTATTTATTTATTTATTTATTTATTTATTTATTTATTTTGCGGTACCGGGGATTGAACCCAGGGGCATTCTACCTCCGCGCTACACCCCCGGCCCTATTTTTTTATACTTTATTTTGAAACCGGGTCTCACGAAGTTGCGGAGGGCCTCATGAGGTAGAGAGAGAGAGAGAGAGACAGGGGGGGAGAGAGAGAGAGAGAGAGCTGAGGCTGGCCA
>PVJS01003391.1:0-24191 GCA_004027185.1 Glis glis
CTCCTCCTCCTCCTCCTCCTCCTCCTCCTCCTTCTCCTTCTCTCTCTCTCTCTCTCTCTCTCTCTCTCTCTCTCACCTGCCCTTTCTTGTGTCTCTTTGCACCCCTATGCTTGCATACCCAGGCTTTACACTGCCTCCTGTTCATACCAATCCCCAGTGCCCTTGCGTAGTCAGGGGCTCCTGCTTCCTCTCATCCCCACTGTTTGACACCGGCTGCCCCAGCCCGCAGTTGATGATTGTGTCAGGCGGTGCAGCACGCGCGTGCACAATGGGAAACCCCAGGTTCAGGCGGAGCGGGCTGTGTGTGAGGCTCCCAGCAGCGAGGCTGAACAATTGGACTTTCTCCATGAGGTGTGACTTGTGTGCACACAGGCCTGAGGAGGGCTGAGGAGGAGGGCTGGGCTGAGCTAGAGCGGCGAAGGACAGGCTTATAGACCTCAAAATGGCTCCACCCCACTCCATGGCTGGGCTAGGTCCCAGGAGAATGGAATTAGAAGGCCCAGGATCTGAACTGAATTTCATGCCCTTACCAGGTCAGTGCCACCATAGAAACAGTTCTCCTAGGCCCTTGGGGTTTTCATTTCCTGAAGGGGAATTTGACTTTATTTCTAAATTAAAATTAAATTCTTTTCATGGAGACAATAAAAATATAAAACTGTACATAGTTATGGGCTACCATGTGTTTTGATACCTGCATACATTATATTATGTCCAAATCAGGTTAAACGTATCTGTCTCCCCAAATACTTAGGATTTTTATGGTGAAAACATTCAAGACCTTTCTCCTGGCTTTTAAAATATTCAGAGCGCCATGTGGTCCAGTGGCACCCCAGAGGTTCTCACTTCTGTGTAACCGTAAGTCAGAAGCCACTGATCCACCTTCCCCATCCTTCGCCTCCCCGCCCTGCCCACATCTGGTCACCACCCTCTGCTCCCAACTTCATGAGAGCACCTTTTTTAGAGTTCACATATAAGTGAGATACCCTGGTGTTTGTCTTTCTGTGCCTGGCTTACTTCACTTAATTAATATAATGGTTTCCGGTTCTACCATGTTGTTGCAATAAAAGGGAATTTTGGGAAAAGCACCCCACAGAGTTCATTTGATGGGTAAAGAAGTTCGCAGGTGAAAGGACACTGTAATCACCAGCCGCCATTGCTATCACGTGGGTATAGTGGGGTGTCTCCCTCCTGCTGACCCACTCCAGAGTTCCTCCGTGTGCCCCAACCATCACACAAGGACATGGGATTGTGGGTGGAGCCTGCAGACTTGAAGGCTGCAGAGGCTGGCCCCACTGTCATGGCCTGGATGCTCCCCACACCTGACGTGTGACAGAAGAGGTGGCCACACCATGGTGGTGACAGTGTGAAGCATGGTGGCGAGGAGTCTTAGAGATGCTTACTAATGAGGCAAGTGCTATGCTCAGCGCTCCTACCTCCTTTTCTCCTCCAGAGAATCACTGTGCACCCTAGGCAATAGCACCCCCATTTCACAGCTAAGAAACTGAGGCTCCATGGGGGTCACTGACCCATAGCGGGACACATGGCTAGGAGGCTGGAGCTTGGACACTGAGAACCAGTGCCCACGTGACCACCAAGAAGGCTGCTTCTGGTAAGGGTCAGATGAGGTGAGACAGAGCCAAATGATTTGCCACCTCTAAAGAGACTCAAAGATTTTGAATTAAGATGAATATCATTAAAATTAGCATTAATGAGCTGGATGTGGTGGTGCACACCTGTTATCCCAGTACTTGGGAGGCTGAGACAAGAGGATCATAGGTCTGAGGCCAGCCTCAGCAACTTAGTGAGACTCTCAGCAACCTAGGGAGACCCTGCTTCAAAACAAAAATATAAAAAGGGCTGGCGGTGTAGCTTGGAGTAGAATGCCCCTGGGTTCAATCTCTAGTACCACCAAAAAAAAAAAAAAAGCATTAAATTAAGCATTAATATTAACACACATACTACTAATACTAATAATGCTGCTTATAATAGTGACAATAGGGTGCCATGGCTAGTCTACTCTATTTCAGTCTGAGTCCCCTAATGGAGGTCTGCTAAGGTTTGGGGGACACATGTATTGACCTATCTCAGACTTCGCTTTAGTGCAATGTTCACATGGGTAGGGTGCTGAATCCTGAAACACATCTTTCAGTACATCCATATCTCCCTCGTCACACCTGTATCTTTAGTTACCTCGCTGGTCCTGGGCACCTGTCCAGGGATGATTGATTCTTTGAGAGCCAGTCTCATCCACACAGTCTGCAAAAAGCCATCTCAAAGGCAGTGTGGCTTCTCCCACCTGGATGTAAGTGGTGTCTCATCACTCAGCCCAGGGGCCCCACCTTCTCTTACTACCACTCCCAGCTGGACCAAAGGCTGTCCAGGGAAGGGGCTGTCCTCTGGAGAGGGGACAGAGATGGGCTTAGGACTGGTCTCTACCTCAGCATCTAGAGACTGGCTTCCCATCTGCTCATACATGAGCATCGATATCTCACCATGGAAACTGAAGACCTAACACGCCACGTGCCTCCTTGGGTCCATCTCCAGCAAGGTGGGGGGGCTCCTTTGTTCTCTTAAGCCCCCTCCTCTCCAGGCCTGGTGACAATTCTGCCCAGAGGTGCCCGAGGAAGATGCTCCATCAAACATCCTCCACTGTAGAGGACATGGAGAAATGGTTGCAACATCGATTCTCAGCTTTGCTTGTGCCAAGGGGCAGAAACAAGGCCCAGCTCGGAATATTCTAGAACTCAAAATGATCGATAGGAATGTAGAATACTGATTACTAGAGGCTGGGAAGTGGGGGTACGGGATAGAGGGAGGTTGAATGATGGGTACCAGGACACAGTTTATAGAGAATGAATAAGTTCTGGAGTTCCATAGTGCAGGGCGGTGACTGCTGTTCATGATAAGCTACCGTATATTTTATAAAGAATTAGAAGAGAGGAGCTTGAAGTCTTCAAACATTAAAAAAAATGATAAGAAAGCCAGGCATGGTGGCGTATGCTTGTAATCCCAGTACTTGGGAGGCTGAGACCGGAGGATCCGGGTTTGCGGCCAACCTCAGCTACTTAGTGAGGCCCTCCGCAACTTAGTGAGACTCTGTTTCAAAATAAAGAATAAAAAATAGTGCTGGGGGTGTAGCTCGGAGGTAAAACGCCCCTGGGTTCAATCCCCAGTACCGCAAAAAAAATGATAAGGAGAGGGAGACGCTAATTACCCCGGTTTCATCATGCATGCCGTGTACACGTGTCAAAACATTATACTATACCCCATAAATAGGTACAGTTCTTACATGGTAATAAAAAACATATATTAAAACATATATAAAACATAATAAAAATATAAAAACACATCTTTCATCCTTCCTACTCAAACCTCTCACCTACTACTATGTCTTTTTTCTATCCTGGAATTTCACAGAAATGGACTCAGATAGGATGTGGACTTCTGTGTCTGGCGTCTCATTTTTGCCATCATTTTTTGAGATGCAGCTGTGGTGTTTGAAATATCATTATTTTTTATTGGTAAAAAGAAGGTATTTGGGAGGCAGAGACAAGGGGATCACAGGTCTGGGGCCAGCCTCAGCAACTTAGTGAGGTCCTCCACAACTTAATGAGACCCTGTTTTAAAATAAAAAATAAAATATGTCTGGGGTTATAGATCAGAAGCAGAATGCCCATGGGTTCAATCCCTAGTACAAAAGAAGAAGAAGAAGAAGGAGAAGGAGGAGGAGGAGAATGTTCTAGAACATCAGTGTCCTCATCTCCAGAGTCAACCATATTCACCTCCAGGACAATACATGAAGGGAAATACATGAATACATGGGTGACTACTGCATCTCGGGTACTAGCACACGAGGAAAGAAAGAAGTTGTTTAAAAAAAAAATATATATATATATATATATATATATATGGGTATTCTCTTTTTCTTCCCAGAGCTGATGTTTCAGGGATGGTGGTGAAATAGGAAGGAGAAAAGATGGGGGTGGGAGGCTGGACCTCGCATTCATGGGGTCCTCTAGTTTGTGAAGCCCTTGTACAGATATCGTCTTTTGTGAGGTTTGCAATTATCCCCAGGGAAGGTCTGATTACCACACCCAGTTTACATGCCTAGAAAGGGGAGCCGCCGCTGGCTCAGATGAGTCGAGGGCTGCCGGTGGGCTTGCACACGCCCCTGGAACCTCCAGCATCGCCTTGGCTCCCAGACTTCCCGCCTTGTTGGGAAGGTTCGGCCGGGGTCCTTTAGGCTCAGGGTCAGGGCCACAGACATTTGTGAACAGACCCTGCCCAGTTCCAAATCTTCTTGGATAACAGGGGGAGCTAGTCAGTGACTCTTTTTTTGCAGGTTACCCTCTGAAGAAAATAAATTATCTAAGAACCTTCCTCTCTCTCCTCATCTTTCAAAATGAATTTCTCCCTCTCTCAGGTTCTTCTTTCAATTCTTGGCTGAAGTGTCAAGCTGTGATCAGGTAAGAGTAGAATTCATAAGTTAACTTTCTGCACCTGAGAGGCCCAGACAGGCAAGGTAAAAACAGACTGGGAAGCCTCGGTGCCCCAGGCCTCCCCTCCTGCATCTGCATCCCTGTGTCTGTTCTTGCACTGTCCCTCCCCCTCGATGGTCACTCTCTTTCCTCCCGTGTGTGTCTAAATCACCCCGTCCTGCAAGCACCCTGGAAGGCGCCTTTGCCCCCACGCATGTCTCCTCACTCCCAACTCTATTGATTAGATCCGCGGGAGTTTCTGACCTCACTCAAGGAGACACAGGGTCCCTCCTCCCTGGTCAGACTTAGCACTTTTACTGGCAGTTTTGTCTGCTCCAACTCAGACCTTCTAAATGGCTCCCTGCAGGCCCCGCTGGTATTGGTGGAGTGCTGGCCACAGACGAAGCAGCTATTCACCCCGAAATGCTGGTCTCCCCCGAGCCAGGCCCCTGCCCTCTGACCTGTGACTCTGCACCTCAGCTCCAGCGCCCACCCCACACTCTTGTTGATGTTTTGACCTTTGACCTTTGAGGCTCATTTGTCCAGCTCTGCAGCAGATGAGGCTTGAACAGAACTTGACCCCCGGTGCTGAGGAGGACCTGCAGCAGGGGGATGAGTGGTTCCCACCTTGCACGTTGGCCCCTTTGGGTCCCTCCTGGCTGAGGGTGTGGCCCCTGCTCCCTGGCTCCACCCTCCCACTCATTAGCACATGTCCAGCTCCAGGTCCTGCTTCTCTGCACGGGTTGAACTGTGGACTATAGTTTTTCTTCTGGAAAACATGCCAGGTGAGCCGCATGTTTAAGCACTCCTCCACCTGCTGTCACATCCTTTTAAATGGCTGAATACTTGAAATATCTTTCTTCCAGTGGCCTCAGGAAAGTTCAAGATGCAAGACTGGTTTTTAAAGTCAGCCTCCTGTGATGTGTAGGAATGAGCCCTCAGCCCCCATTCAAAGTTCTGGTCAATGACAAAGACAACCCACTCCACGTGCCCACAGCCCAGAAGAAGAGTAAAATGACAGATGGCGTAGCACAGTATCCCAAAGATGCCAAGAACAGAAATGCTCACGTTGAGTGGATCTCCTGCTACAGGAAATGGTGCCCAGGAAGAGTGTGAAAGGACCGTCTTCCCAGGAAGAAGATGAAGATGTCTAAGGTTTAGCAGGAAGGAGATGCCAGAGGACTTGACATCTATCTTCAGAGATGAGAAGGTCAGAGCCTGCTTTCATTATAAAAGAGCTCTCAGACACCAAAGGAAGCACACTGGATTGGAGCCATGGGGCAGTGGACTGCAGGCATTGCAGAAGGCTGATGTCTACTCTTGGTGGGGGATGCCTTTCAGCAGGCAAAGCCTGCCTTCCTTTATTGGGGATGTATTCCTAGAGGAACTGCTCTGCCAGGTCCTGACCAAGATGAGGGACCCCCTGTTCTTCCCACCATGCATATAGAACAAGATAAACTCACACAAGCAAATACTCATGAGCAGAAACAGCACGTGAGAGCACGTAGACAAACAGCACACAAACAGCACATAGTCACGTGCACGAAAACCTGTGCGCAAGCAGCACATCACAGTACACGGGCAAGCGTGTTCAAAAATGACACACAAAGCCAGGCATGGTGGCGCATGCTTGTAATCCCAGTACTTTGGGAGGCGGAGACCGGAGGATCCAGGTTCGCGGCCAACCTCAGCGTGCATGCGCGCGCGCACGCGATCTATCTCTTTCTCTCCTCTCTCCTCTCTCTCTCTCTCTTTCTCTCTCTCCTTCTCTCTACCTAGTGAGACCCTCTGCAACTTCATGAGACCCGGTTTCAAAAATAAAGCATAAAAAAAATAGGGCCGGGGGTGTAGCGCGGAGGTAGAACACCCCTGGGTTCAATCCCCGGTACCGCAAAAAAAAAAGACACACAATCACATGCAGGTAAACCTGTGCATAAGCACACAGCATGGTACATGGGCAAGCATGTGCATAAGCAACATGCAATCACATGCAGGTAAACCTGTGCGTAAGTAGCACATCACAGTACAAGGGCAAGCATGTGCAAAAATGACACGCAATCACATGCAGGTAAACCTGTGCATAAGCACACAGCATGGTACATGGGCAAGAGTGTGCATAAATGACATGCAATCACATGCAGGTAAACCTGTGCTAAGCACACAACATGGTACACGGGCAAGTGTGTGCATAAACAGCCTGTAATCACACTGGTAAATGTGTGCATACATACACATTAGAGTGCATAGATGTCATAGTTTGAATGTTTTTGTGCCCCTCCCCCCTCGAATTCACTTTGACATTTAATCCTCAATGCAGCAGTCTTGGGAGTTGGAGCGTTATGGGGGTGTATTCGTGCCCCCATGAAAAGGGCTTGTGGGAGTGGGCCAGCTCTCTCTCCTGGCTCTTCTGCCATGTAAAGGCAGAGCCTTCCTCTCCTCCAGAGGACATAGCAATAAGATGGCACTTTAGAAGAAGAGAACAGCCCAGCCAGGCATGGTGGCACACGCTTGTAATCCCAGTACTTGGGAGGCTGAGACAGGAGGATCGCAGGATCGCGGCCAGTCTTAGCTACTTAGTGAGGCCCTCCGCAACTTAGCAAGACCCTGTTTCAAAATAAAGAATAAAAAATGGAGCTGGGGGTGTAGCTCGGACGTTTGAATATGAATGCAGTTTGAAAGATAGCGCATCTTTTGGATCCATCACAAAGCCCTCCCCGCTAGCCCAGTACTTTGGTAAGATGCTGGCAGTCAGAGCTGCTGTGGGACTGTTCTCCTGAGGTCAGAACACAGTGACAGAAGCTCCTGATTTATCAACTTAATCTTGGTTCACAAACCTTCTCCGTTCTGCCTTAGTGAGGTCAAATGGGCTTTTGTTGTTTTTCAGCATAAGATGTTCAGTTTTCTCCAGGAAAAAAACCCTGCAGATTTTGGTTTAATGTGCAATTACATTTGAGAGAGTAGAGTCTCCACAGTGATTTGGTACTGAAGATCTCCCTAAGAAAACTGCCATCATGACTGGGGACACAGGCTCAGGAACCCATCTGACTCCTTGGAATGAAATATAAGCGCATGGGTTGGTCAGCATGGCCCTCATCCACATTTCCAGACCTTCCCCATCGACTGGATGTAGTGTGGATACATCTGTGTCTGCGTGGTGGGTTGTTCATCCATCCCTCCTTCCACAAGGAGGACACAACCTCTGAGAGCTTCAGTCTCCCACCTGTTGGAGAGGGGCAAGGGTGCTTGCCACCCTCAGTAAGAGGATGCGGGAACACAGGAAAGCCACAGATGAAGATAATGTTCCTGCAGGCCCCACAGCACTTGATGACTGAACCCTATGTCTTGCCTTCTGCCCAGGCCCACTCACTCAGGGTGAAGAGTTCTGATTCTGCTCAGCATTTAGGAAGAAAGGCTGATCATGTATCACAAGAGCCTGCTGGGACGGAGGTCTAACGTTCATCCTACTGTGAAGGAACTTGACCCTTTGGTGTTTGAGTTGGGTGTGGCAGCATACACTTGCAATCCCTGTACTTGGGAGGCTGAGACAGGAGGATCACAGGTTGGAGGATAGCCTCAGCAACTTAGCGAGGCCCTCTGCAACTTATCAAGAACCTGTTTCAAAATAATAAATGAAAAGAGCTGGAGATGAAGCTGGGAGGTAGAATGCCCCTGGATTCAATTCCTAGTACCAAAGAAGAAGAAGGAAGAAGAGAAGGAGGAGGAGGAGAAGGAGGAAGAGGAGGAGGAGCTGCAGGGTTGAAGGTCTAATGTCCGTTTTACTGTCAAGGAACTTGGGGCTTGGTGTTTAAAATCTTCCAACCTTCCACACCTAGTAAAGAGTGGGTCCGTTTATCAAATCAAGGCTCAGCTGATGCCAACACCCACACTTTTCCCAATTGCCATAACTGTCCCCAAAGCCATCTGTGGAACATTTGAGGTGGCTCACTGAGCCCCTGGAATCTGCCCTCCCCTGTCAGGCGAGCCCCCGTCCTTGGCCGGCCGGTCTGACAAGGCCTCCAACCATCTGGTGAGACCTGGGAACCTCTGATCTCCTCTGCCTTGAAGTCTCCAGGGAGGGAAGACTTGGGTAATAACCACGCTAATGACAAAGCGCTAACTGAAGACCCCGTAACCTCCTGGTTTCCTCCCTTCCCATGGCCGTGGTAATGAAGCCGGGCAGGCACCAGGGGAGTAATCAGATCCGGCCGGGGTTAGCTAAGAGGTGGTTTGTGGTCAGGTGCCCGGCAGATGGGTTCAAATTACCTGGCTTTAATTTCACATAATTGGTGGGCTGGAATACCTCCAGCTCAGGGGACCTGGGACTATATGGCTCTGCTGTCGGCCCTGAGGGAAAAGGGTATTTCTCCTTGGGGATGGTGCAGGTAGACGTGGGGAGGGTCTGAATTCAGGGGCACCCAAGTGATTCAGGGGCTGAGCGGGACAGACAACCACAGGCTCCCAGGAAGGCTTCTAACAATGGATCAGAATTCTCTTGTAGAATTTTCCAGATGAGAAAAACTGTTGAAATCATGAAGGCTGAGATTGGTCATAATTCTCTCCCTCCCAGGGTGTGTGTATATAAGCATGTTTGTTTTAATTACCAAAATGTTTGTGCATATACATATGCACATATTTTCAAATGCGTGCTTAGTCTTCTCATGGGTCTATTTACACTCTTCAAAACTTGCTAGATTTCAGTGGGGGCTCCTAGCATGAGGCTAAGTGTTCTACGTGCATGAGCTTATACAAGGCTCAGCTCACCCTCATGGGGCAGAAACTTGCAGCCATGAGTTTGCAGTTGTAAATACTGATGGTCACAGAGGTGAACAGGTCTGCCCTCTGTCACATGGTGTCTTAGTCCATTTCTGTTGCTATAACAGAATACCTGAGGCTAAGTATTTATAAAGCAAAGAGGTTGACTTTGATTCAGGGTTCTGGAGTCTGAAACGTCTACAATAGGGTAGCCACATCTAATGAGGGCCTCATGAAGCCTCAACTTATGGTGGCAAGTGGAAAGGCAAGAGGGGCACAGATGGCATAGAGATAAGGGGGCTGAACCCCAGCAATAACTGACACATTACCCACAGGAAAAACATTAATCCACTCGTGAGGGTCCCCCAAGACCCAAACATCACCCACCAGGCCCACCTCCAAGTCCTGCCACATTGGGGAGTTAAGGCCTCAGCACATGAAGTTTTGGGGGCACACTCAAACTATAGCACTTGAATCCTCTTGGAAAGTTGGGCAGTGCTCCTGATCTTGTGTACACAGACGCCCCTCGATTGCTTTCTCCCGCTGACTCCCCCAACCGAGTTCTTCACCTCCTCTAACGATAACACCAAGGGCCTCCGCCCCAGCATCTCCACTGCTCCTCCCTCCCACGACTCCTCAGGGTGTGCTCATTCATTCATTCATTCATTCATGCAAAGTCACATCCCCACGGCTCTCCTTCTGTGCTTGTCCCGTACCTGGCATATACTAGACACTCAATAAGCACTTGCTGAATGAATCAATGAACAAGACTGTAATGATGAATAAGACAGGGCTCTCCCAACAAGAACTTGTGCCCAGCCTGGAGAGGAAAGCAAAACTCTAAACACATCCGCCCACAGCAGCATGGTAAACTTTACAATAGATGACAACAGAAGGAATTGTTGTGAGGATTAATGAAGGCACATTCGCAAAAAAGTCAACTGCTTTACCAGTGTTGGGTGCATTTGCAACGAGTGTTGAGGGAACTGACTAGAATGCTTTTCAAAGTAGGATAGCGTTCCCAGTGATGGAAGGTGTGTCTGCACGTGTGTGTGTGTGTGTGTGTGTGTACATGCACATGTGTTTGTTAGCTGCGTACATTCTTAGCTGCAGGCCCATGCCTGGCCTTGTCCTAGGTCCCCCAGACTACAAAGGGTGCTTCAAGAAAGAAAAACAAACAGAAGACAAACAGAAGAGGCAGTTACACTGTCACCCAGAGCTTCCTGAGGGCTTCTGAAAGGCCGTCTGAGTTATTTTGTGTTCTGCATTTATGCTGAGAAGGGCTCTCTGACAGAACAGCTGGGAACAAGACCAAGAGAAAATAGAGCCATCTTGTTTCTACCTGCTTGAGAGCTGCACACTACGACTTTCAGAGAGATGATGTTCCCGGGCGGGGCTTTAGGCTGGGAAGTGTGATTATCTGCCAAACGTGGAGACAGTAGCTTTGTGGGGTTACTGGAGAATAACCTGATATAACTCACCAAAGGCCATCACCAGTCGCTTAGTCTGCAGGACGGATCCTCGTCCTCGATCATTCTGTCCCCACAACTGTAAAATGGGCCCAACCAGGCACCTAGTGGGGCTGGCGTGACTCAAAGGACATGCCATTCCCCGGAGTACTTTATAGACTGAGTGTTCCAGAAGGTCTGACTACTATATTAATTGACAAGATATGGATTTGCAATGTGTTCTTGCCCAGCAGAGGCAACCCTTGCACCTCTAGGCTATTATGTCATCGTCACCGCGGCAAACTGAACAATTCTCACACCAGGGTCCTCCATGTTACTTAGGTGGCCGCTGAGAGAGCTCGGGCCCCAGACAGTTAAACCACGCTGGGGCCACCTGGTACTTGAAGCACCTCAAGGGCCTTCATAAAACTGCTAGGTGACCACAAAACTAACCACCAGTTCCTCTGGAGCCCAGCCCAGCAGCATGCCCCCGGACCGCGAAGGGAGAGGTGACACAGCACTTTGTCGCTCTCTGTCTCCAGCAGGCAGACAGCTCAGGGCCAGCCCAGCCTGTTATCAGCGTCTCACAGAAACCTGGTGGGTCAGCCTGCCTGGAAAGTCCCACCAGGCCTGCAGGGACGCTGCAACTGGGCCTTCTCTCTGTGCCCGTGGGGGCTGCTTCTCAGATGCTGCCGACCTTGAATCTTTAACATTTTCAAGAGTTAAAGAAGATAATACAGCCTTTCAGATAAAAGCAGCCGTCTTTGGCTTTTCTTGGGCAGAGGTAAGAGGGCAGATGGGAAGATGAGACGAGCTGTGTGCAGGAAAGCAAAGACCCGGATACGAGCATGTTGTCTAATTGGCCATCATTGGGTCAGACATTTGGGATAGAGTCTTGATCTATATTGACCCCACCTGTTTCCTCTCTAAATCTTGTATCACCCTAAATCTGACCCCCCCACAGCCACCATTCTCAGACACCCAGTTCACTTCCTTCTTGGAAAACCAACGAGGTAAGAGTTATCAGAACATGACCTTGGAGTCGGATCCTGGGCTTGAACCCCGGGCTGACCGCACAGCAGCTCTGTGGTTTGGGGAGCCCCTCTGGCCTGGCTTCTCTGCACTGTCCGTTCAGTTTCAGCAGAGTTATGTGGCTGACGCTGGTAATTTGCATTAAAACAAACCCACAAACCAACAAACTCAGGGGAGAGGGGTGCTCTGAGGATTAGTAACCAGGAAAATGGTAAGGAAGATTAGATCACCTGTGTTTTAAGGTAAGAGGGGACATTCGAGTGTCAACTCTCAAAGAGATCTTTGCTCCCCAAGTGACTTAGAACCAGAAATAGAGTGAAAGGAGAGGGGAGGGCAGGTAACCAAGGATTAGTACCTGTCCTCCTAGGAAAATAGGGTACTTCTGCCCCATTGTGGCTGGAAGATGTTGGGGAAGATGAGGGATTCTGTTTAAATCCGTGAAGATCCAGAGGTGTGGGTTAATGGGAAGGTATCTGAGTGACAACGTCCCAGGAGAAGGAGGGGAGATGAGTCAGGTCCAGCTGAGAACTCTGCTACGTGGACTTCTGTGCACAACCCATGGTCACTGTGCGTCCTGAGAGGAACTCAGAGGACTGGGGGAAACTGTCAAGAGGCCAGGCTGTGAAGATAAAAAGGGATTGGAGCTTTACAGATGAGGCAGGACTTGAGATGTTCCAGGAACGATGGTAACATGCTTATTATCAAACACATGAGCTAGAAAAGAGAAGATTCTAGGAAAAGTATAACCCACAAAGCTTCTGAAATCCTCAGGTTCAAGGGCCCTTGCTGGTACCCTGGTGCAATGAGATAGGCCCCCAGACCCAGCCCCCAAACCCTTCCCACAGAATCCTCCGTCTCCACACTCACCCAGAAACCACTGCTCATCTTCGCCCTGATTAATTTTTATTGAAGACATTTTTCTCATGACATCACAACCTACAAGTCACAGACTCTTAGTCTCAAGAGTTCAATGTTGACCTTTCAGGGTGGACAGCTCAGAAAGCCTCCTTTTGGCCAATCATTCAGGAAAAAGAATGAAGCAGGGCAGACAGACAGACATCAAACACTGCAGCAGCACAGACATAAGCTTTGCCAAAGCGTCGATTGTACAAGGCCAACCCACCTAGGACTTCTCCCGACTGTTCTCAGGAGAAGGTTCCTCAGAGTTGCCCAGCATCCCTCCCCTGCTGTCAAGAGAGATCAATAAAAGAAGAGCAGAGAAGAAGAGGTCAGAGAGAAACAGTCACTCCAATACCACGTGCATTTATTGAGCTCTTACTGCATGCTGTGTGTGATGCATGATCCAAAGAAAGAAGGTCATAGGGCTGGAGCTTAGTTCATGGCCTTTCTGTCCTTGTGAGTGTCTGGCTGTGAGATGTGAAAGCTTTGAGGATTGCCCTGGTAGCTTTCACTCCAGCCTCCAGGGCCTGGCTCTGGAAAGACATGGAACTCCCTGAGCTTCTCTTTCCCCTCTTTAGAATGAGGGATAATCGACTCCTTCTCTCTGTCTCATCAGACAGCTGAGAAGATAGAACAAACACAAGACATGGGCTTTCCAAGCTGAAAGTCTTCAGGGGAGGAGGGGGCTCCACACCTTTGATTGCCCGCCCCCTGTAGGCATCTTAGGAGTCCACTTCTTATTTCCCTTCTTAAACATCTAAACAATCAAATATAAAAAAAGATACTCAGCACTGACAGCTTCCCATTCTGTTTTTCTAAGTATGGAGGCCGCCAACCGCTCATTGGAAAGGAACGGGCTGGAGTGAGCTATCCACTGTCAATTGGTGACCCCGTTCTGGAAACCTCGGGGCCACGTGCCCTTTGCCACTCAGAAGGTTTCAGATTTAGGACGGTCATATGTTGAATGCACTCAGTATTATTTAACACCCCCAGTGGGGCCTGGGCCAGTGCCTTGCAATCAAGCACATTAATATTTCTGCAGGAAAATGTATGAATATGCACACGGAGTGGGATAAATAAAGACTATAAATAGACTGGTGTCAGACCAGGTCAGCTTCTGCCGCCTAATGAGTTCAGACCAAGCTGTTGTTACAGTCCCCAGGAAGTTAGAAAATGTAGACTTTCAGAGAGTTTGGGCTTTCAGGATGGTAGGTAACGGGGGATGGATCCATGATAACACGTTGCACAACTGGGAGTTCGTCCTGTGCCGGCCTCCACGCCATGCTGCCCAGGCAGTGTGTCACAAAGACCCGATGGGCAGGTGTTCCCAACGCCCCTCATGCTCTAACAGAGAAACTGAGCCTTAGAGAGGGACTGACACTAGCAGGGCCAATTCTCTGCCTAACTCCAAAGCCAACATTGCGAACCTGGAGCTCACACCAAAGTCTGCACCTGTCAACTGCGAGTCATAGGAGCAGTTTGAGGATCAAAGTGGCTCTCGGGGACCAAAAAAGCAACTCATTCTGGTATTCCTAATTTTACCGGTACCTCCTTGCAGCCAGGAAAGAGGACGTGGGAACATAAGAAGTCACCAACAAGTAAGCCACAGACACACCCAGATAGATCTCTCTTGGTGTCAGGGATTCGGGAGTCTGGGGCCTGGTGGGCCAGGAAGCTGCACGTCCAAGGACCACGGAGGGCCTGGGTCCTGCTCCTGTGTCCCCATGTGAGAACCTGCTCCTGCTTGCCTGGTCTCTAGGTCGTCTCCTCCACATCCTCACTCCATACTCAGGGTTTTTCTTCTGGAAGGATTTCTCCAAAAGTGCTACTTCTTGGCTGGAAATATGCCAGGCTCCCTGCTGTCTGTAGAATAAGGTTGGATAGTTAGACCTGGCCCTCAGGCACTGCAGGTCTTGTCAGATCAGCTACACCATGTGACCATCATCCGGGCCCCATTCCACCTGTACCGCTGGATCCCCATTTTCCCTGTTTGATTTTTGTTTGTTAGTTTGTTTTATGTTTTTGTTTTTGGTACTGGAGGTTAAGCTCAGATGTATTCTATCTCTGGTAGCTACCCTACCAGATCTATTTTATTTTTTATTTTGAAACAGAGTCTTGCTGAGTTGCTGAAGGGTCTCGCTAAGTTGCTGAGGCTGACCTCCAACCTTCGATCCTCTTGTCTCAGCCTCCCAACTGGGATTAGAGGCTCGAGCCACCACACCTCACTTGTTCTTCCCTGTTTTAAGCAGAGCCTTGCCCAAATTTTAAGTTTGTTCAGGTACAAAGTCATTCACCCAAAGAAGACTTGCTTTTTCCGCACAAAGGAAAGCAAACCTGTGCTTTCTTAGCTCAGACAGCCCCTGTTTTAAGTCTCTCACAGCAGATTTTAAATGCTTCCTCAGTTCAACCAGTCTTATAGGTCCACTTTACTTACTATAACAAATTGGACCTCATTTTACTAATAAATTATCATCTATCATATCATCTCTATAATGTTATATTGAATAAATGTGGTCTCATTTAAATATAAATATAAAATCACAATAGTTTAGCTCTAGAACAGGTAGATAATCATTGCAGATCCCTCCTTCCTAAGCTCACAACCTGGGAGGTTCTCGGGTTACCAGCCCAAGGATTGAGGTATTTTCTAAAAAGCTCACAAAGTTTACAAGAAAAAAAGGAAATGAATCATTTGCTACTTTTAGCTCTATGCTATTCCAAATGCTACTCCCCCTCTCTGTCCAGCTTCTTAGAACAGTTACCTATACCCAGGACCTCCAGTGACCCTTTCCACTTGCTCAATCTTCAGTTACCAGTTAAAGGCTATAGAGAGGTACTGGGGATACTTGCAAACATGGCGACCACAGCCTGGGACTTCAATGATTGGGTCCCCTGTTTTCTGTCTTATTAGGTCTATAAACCGTTTTCCAAGGCCTTTTTGTTGAATTCTGAGTGTCAGATAAAGGATTTCCCAGTGCCGTGGTCTGAATGGTCGAACTTTAGGGAGTTGAAGAGTTGAACTCCTTATAGCAGAAGTGGTTGTTCACGGAGAGATCAGCCTGTCCATGACTTTTCAGATAAATAGGAGACCTCAGCTGAATTTGTCCGTAGACCGGGGCTCTTTCTTCCCTCCTGTCCACTGGGTTCCCCAACATTTACACTAGCTAGGTTCACAGTCTAGTGCAGAAGGCTTGCCTGATGATTCCTGCAAACATGGGTTCCTTCCTCAGTTGCCAACACCCCAGGCTGCTGTCGTTTGGGGCTCAGATCTGATTAGGAAGACACTCTGGCCCTCACTATGTCTCCATTAGTCACATGACAGACATCCTTAGCCAGTTTGGGAACTTAGAAGCCTTTGCTGGCCCTGGGAAGTCACTTGGGCCTGGCCTCTGTGGCCTTGGGGACACTTATAGACCAGCCTCGTGGTTGTTCATCAAGAGCTATGCCTGCCCATCCTGTTGCCCCAGCTCGTCCCCATGATCCCCGGCCCTGCTCAGATGCCGACAATGGACAGCTCTAAGTGCATGGATTTGGATCGAGGGTTTCTTTTGCTTGTTTACCTTCGCCAGTGAATTTCTGACATTGGTGACCACGTCGATCGTGTGCATGAACCGACTTCATCGAAATAACAGAATTATTACTCTAAAACACAACGTCCTTTCTGGATCTGTTTCCAGTCCAACTCCATTCATTATGTGTCGGGCTTAGGTCAACAATACCCACATTTCTCATCCTCGTGTCTACATTAAAGCTTTGCTTTGGGCCAGGCCCCGTGTCTCATTCTGGGGTTACAGAGGTGACTCAGTCCTAGTGCCCCTGACCTCCAGGCCCTCCCAGGCTAGCGCAGATGGACCTTGTCTCATCATCCCCATCTTTGGCAGCCCTTCCTCCTCCTGACCTGGCCCCCATGCCATCTCTGAGTGTGGCAACTCTTCCCTTCTGGAGTCCGGGCCACCCGGAGTGGGTGTTCTCCTGCCTGTCACTGAGCAGAGATGGCTTGAGTGGGTCCAGCTGACATGTTTCTTCCTTTAGGAAGTATGGGTGCCTGCAGCATTTTCTTGCCTCCCTCCCCTGCAGAAGTGCAGTGGGGCATGTGCCAATGAAGAGCAGGTGGTTCCAACCACACAGCCATCCAACCGGCCGCCCTGAGCTCCCCAAATCTGAAGTCCATGCTGCCTCAGGACTGGGGAGGGCAGATCACATGCAGCAGGCGCCCTTGCCCATACTGGGAAATGCTCAGAGCACTGCCAGGACAGGAAGGCGAGACCACACAGATAGTCGGAGGCATAGACTATCAGGGCTGACGCTACATATACGAGGAAGAGGCTAAATGTGCCCGGACTGGAATAGTTCCACTCCATTTCACTTCTGTCATGGAAATCTTCCCAGTCTCCTCATCCCAATATCATAACTCCCTTTGCACTTGCTAGAGGATTCCATCCCAGCTCACACTTACCTTCCCTTGTGTTCACTGAGCATGTGGGTCTGTGTGTAATGTCTGTGTTTGCCCTTGGAGCATTAGGGGGAAGATAGGTGACCAAATCTTCCATCAGTGCCCAGTATAGTTGTTGGCACAGAGCAGGCATTTGATAAATATTTGCATAATTGAGTTAAGAGTCGATATTTTAGCCAGGCGTGGTGACACACGCCTTTAATACCAGTACTTGGGAGGCTGAGACAAGAGGATCACAGGTTCAAGGCCAGCTTCAGCAACTTAGTGAGGCCCTCAGCAACCTAGCAAGACCCTGTTTAAAAACAAAAAAATTAAAAGGGCTAGGGGTGTAGCTTGAAGGTAGAATGTCCCTGGGTTCAATCCCCAGTACCCCCAAAAACAAAAGAAGAATGAATAAATGAAAGTGCCTCAGTTTCCCTTCTGTGCAGTAGGGACACTGTCTGCTATGTCCAGTTCATTGTGTTGTTCTCAGGAGCAAGTATCATACCAAGGGTGCAAGACATGGGTAGACTATGTCTGTCTCAGATGATATGAATTTATCTACCCGACACCCCCATTCTGACAGCTCCTCTCTGTGTCATAGCAGTGGGAACACACCAGTCTATGTCCCCCAATCATGATGATCTCCACTTTCCAGAATATTAGGGCTGTGCGAATTCTTTTCCAAATTTTCATCTTGGCCTGGTCCCAGCCTCTGTCCTTTTAAGTTTTCAGGCCAGAGTGTGGGTAAGGTGCATGAGGTTTGTCTTTGAGATTATCCTGTTAATCTCTTTGAAAAAAAAAAGAAAGCAAAACAACAACAGAGAAAACTTGTCCCTCAGAAAGAGAAGGAAGTTGGAACGTGCATGATGTACTAATGTCAGTGCTTCCTGGGATCAACTCTTGACACATATTGGTATGGTGCCTTCAGATTCCCGCATTTTGGGGGTGATGGATGGGGGATCTATAACCCTGGAAGGGCAGGTGGAGTCTCTTAGACAAAATTTCATTTTGCCCACCTGTTGGTTTACTTCTCACATGGGGGTATCTCACCTTCATGGACACTTGCTCCAAAGTGAGTACAGATAATCTTACAGAAAAACCAGCAGTGGGGTGAAAGAGCTATGCTGATCAATTGCTAATCAGATTTCATAATTTTTCACCTCTAAAATGTGCAAGATTCTCAACGAAAAGTTCCATTTCTAGAAACTTATTCCATGTCATTTAATGCCAAGATTAACCATAAAAATAAATGATTTTCCCCTACAAATATCTCTTACATACATATGCAAGTAGACCTTTCTATCCATTTGAAAAATGGGATGCTCAGCGGGGATTCCTGCTGGATCCAGGGGTCAGACTGGGGTTAACACCACTCTCCTCATTCTCCTACTTTGCCATTTCTCTTTCTCCTCTTTGGTTTGGAAGCTAGCCTTGCAGTCCTCAATAAAACCTCTTTCCAACTCCCATTCCCAATACATAAGGGCTCTTTGAGACACGCTTTCATAGCTCCATCTTGTCCATTCTCTAGTTGTCATAGTTGGTTTCTAGCTTCTATTTAACAGAAGAGATCCTCTGCTCTTTTGCACCCAGGTGTATAGAACTTGTCTAAGAGCAACTTGTTCATTTAGATGCACAGCTCCCAAAGCCTCCTTAATAATCTAGAGATCTGGCTCAATAGCTATATCCAGATGGGACAGTGGGGACACTTCTGGTAAAGAAACAGGGTAAATAAGAACTTCTCAATCAATTGACTTTATTATTCATGGACCCCAAATCTTCTTCACCACCATCCTATAATTGTACATGGCCATCCAAGGGCTTAGCAAAGGCCCACCTGAGAATCCTGGTAGAATCCACGGAAGGTACTAGAAGCCAGGCAACTTAGTCCTTGTGCATCTAGATCTCTATTTATACCTCTAGTCACTTACGCAGACCTCAAATATTTGACCTTCTACTACTTGCCACTGAGATACTATTTTCGCACCAAAAATGCAGAGATAAGTCAAGTATTCCTTTTGCTTTCAAATAAACTCGCTGGGGAGTCAAACATGTATAAAACATATATATAATAAACTAGAGTGAGAAGTAGTAGCTTCCTTTCTTATTTATTCCCTTCTTTATTGCATACACCTTAGATTCAAATACCCCCACTCCTCAATAATACCAAGGGCAAGGGCATTTTTTTTTTTGTCCAACCCCTCAAAATGAGAACAAGGGCAGTAGAAAGAACACTGGATTAGGAATCCTCACAAGCCAGAAGAGTTCATCCTGCCTCTGCCCTGACACATGTGTGCCTGTAAGCCAGGTGACTCACGGCTCTGAGTTTCATTTCCCCGGCTGTGAAATGGGGCGGTTGGTGACTTCTCCTGTCATTGAGTTCAAGCAGATATTTACATGTGAAGGAACTTAAAAAAAGTCTGCAGTAGAATGCAACATGGGGCGATGATACTAAACCACTCCACAGAGTCACGTGGAGCTAACTATGAGAGCCAATTGGATGGCTGGGGTGAGGGACCATGGGGCCAATGCCATGGAGTCTTCTGCCACTCTGCTGGAAGATGTAGAAGCTCTCTAGGGAAATGCACCCACCCCGAACACTGTTCAAATACACCAGAGAGTTCACAGACCTCCGAGTGGCCCACTTAGAGAAGACTAGAGAGTTGGTGGCCCCCTTGAAAAGCTGCAGGCGGGGCCACCCGACCTCAAGAAGAAAGCTTCCCACAAGCCAGACACCGCCGAGCGCACAGGGACCCGCCCTTCTCCATCCCGCCCTGCTGAAGATGGCCGTGCATGTGTACCTCTTATCATTTCTTCTAGTGGAACGAAAGAGCAGCACCATCTGCCCGACCACATTCCGCTTCCAGGAAACCAAAATGAGAGCGGATGTTGTCTTTCACTGTTTGCTTTCATTTTTCTTCTTCCTTTTATGCGTGACTCTATTTTTGTTATTGCGCTCTGACAAGATAGACTTGGAGTTATGTCCCCACCCCCTGCATTCCTCCCTGAATTTCCCAGAGCCCGGGACTCCTCAGGTGCCAGAAGCCGGCCACAGGGGAGAAGGGGCGAGTACTCCTGTGGCCACTTAGCCAAGTAGGTCTCAAGCCACCCAGTAGACACATACCCCACAGCCTTCCATGGAGGGGCCGGTGTCACTCAACCTCGGTTGATACGCAAGGCCAGAGTGCAGAAACTAAGTGAGACCCTGTTTCAAAATAAAAAATAAAATACGGCTGGGGGTGTAGCTCACAGGTAGAATGCACTGGGTTCGATACCCATACCCCCGCCCCCCCCACAAAGGCATTAGCGGCGCAGGTGGCATTTCACACACGTCGCCTAATTTGGTTTGATCTTCTCGGATGTCACTCCTCTCTTCATTTTGGAGGGGCGGTGACATTGACAAGTGTCAATGACAAGCACAGATGCTAATGGGTGAAAGCAGGCTGGGACCAAAGACCCCACTGCGAGGTACCTGCTGACCCCTGACTGCACACACCAGCTGCCTCCTCCTGCACCAGACAGGAGGCCGGGGACGTGAGCTGGGCAGGCTCCCTGCACCCCCACACTCCAAGAGTGGACAGTGGCCTCAAGCCATGGCCAGCTCCCAGACACAGCGTGCCCTGAAGACAACGAAGTCAGAAATGGGGTCGCCTCACCTCACCGCTTCCCCTGAACAGCCGCCCAGGCTCCAACTCCCCAGGCAAGATCTTCACGGGAAAGGAGGCTCATTCCCCAGGGAGATCCTCTCTCCAGCCTCCTGGGAACAGCCAAGAGCTGCAGCGTGTGGCCTCTGTGGTCAAAGACAGCAGGTGGCCAAGGATGTGGAGGCCGCTACCAGCCCAATATCAGAAGGGACCAGCCTCTCCAACTTCCATTGCTCAGAAACTGCCCCAGAAGGGACTGAGCTGTCGGGACACATTCCAGCGAAGACCAGGAGGCCACTCTTTTGATTCCCTGAGGTGACCTTTGCGTGAGGTGAAAATATAAATGGAGAGACTTGTAATATGCATTAATACACGTGACCGTAACATCCTCTCAACTGTGGGGCACTCAGCACGTGCTTTTGCATGTCTAGATGTGGCCTTGGAGTTTAAGAGTCATGCCTGCTGTCAATCAGCCAGTGCCCCTGTTTCCTGTTCATACATGTCAAAGCTGTCCTGTGAGCCCTAGACATTCCTTGGTGTTATGGGTTATGAGGGAATGTTGTAGAAGCTGGGTCCTGGATCTTCAAGGTCAAGGGTAGTGACCTTGAAGGGTAGTGACCTGTTTCTCAAACACTTGGCACAGGATCGAGGCTGTAGACACCTACAGAAGAGTCCGTTGAGAATGGCCACCATCCTAAATCAAACTCATGTCTGTAATCAGTGCTGATGTCCATACCTTCATGTGGTATAGTTCCCTAATCCATCATCTCAGAATTGCTTGAAAATTCCTTCCTGACACAAATTTAAACTTCCTTCTTTTCTTCCTTCCTTTCTTCCTTCCTTCTCTTCCTTCCCTCTTTCCTTCCTTCCTTCCTTCCTTCCTTCTTTCCTTTCCTCTTTCCTTCCCTCTTTCTTTCTTTCCTTCTTCCCTTCCTTTCTTTCTTCTTTCCTCCCTTCCTTCTCTCCTATCTGTCAATAAATAGTAAGCACTTGGCTAAGTACCAGAACTTCAGTATGAGGAAGATGGACAAGGTTTCTTGTCATTATGACCCATTTAATTTTAAGAATTAAAATTAATGGACAACAGAATACGGAGAGCTCAGGTCTCTGATGGTGACAGATCAAGAAGTCACCAATATGAAGCACCAAAGATGAAAAAGGCCAACTTCTCCAATTACCAAATTTAGCTTCTGAAAAACGCCCAGCAACGTATGTCCTTTCCCTCCAAAACTGGCAAATATTTAGTCGCTCAACGGTGGACTATCTCTTGGAAAACACTGCCAAAAATGAAAACCAACCTGGGGACTGGGCCCTACTCTTTAAAGTGGCACACACTTGTAATCCCAGCACTTGGGAGGCTGAGACCGGAGGATCTGGGTTCGCGGCCAGCCTCAGTTACTTAGTGAGGCCCTCCGCAACTTAGTGAGACCCTGTTTCAAAATGAAGAATAGGGCTGGGGGTGTAGAATGGCATTGGGTTCAATCCCAGTACCACAAAAAACAAAATAAAATAAAATAAAAAATAAAGCTAATTCCCTTTATTTATTTTTATTTATTTATTTATTTAATTTTTTGTGGTACCGGGGATTGAACCCAGGGGCATTCTACCTCCGAGCTACACCCCCAGCCCTATTTTTTATTCTTTATTTTGAAACCAGTTCTCACAAAATTGTGGAGGAGCTCATTAAGTAGCTGAGGCTGGCTGCGAACCCGGATCCTCCGGTCTCCACCTCCCAAGTACTGGGATTACAAGCGTGGGCCACCACGCCTGGCAAGTTAATTCCCTTTAAATGGCCACTTATGCCTCCCAGCATGTGAGGCTGGTTTTGTTAACTGTAGACACTCCCTAGCACTGGGTACTAGGGCCATTTAACAAAGAAACAAATTCCCTGCTCTTACCCTGTTCAGAGACCACAGAACAGGCTTCCAGGCTGGTGAGATGGTCTTCAAACATTATAGTGAAGGAAGGGTAACTTTTGAGGGGCGTGGTGCTGTTTTATTCTAGGAAGAAGCTTTAAAATATTTAATATACTCTTTTTTTGGGGGGGTACTGGGGATTGAACCCAGAAGCATTCTACCTCCAAGCTACACCTTCAGCATTTTTGTTGTTGTTGTTTTGAAGCAGGGTCTCCCTAGGTTACTGAGGGTCTCACTGAGTTGCTGAGGCTGTCCTCAAAACTGTGATCCTCCTATCTCGGTACTGGGATTACAGTTGTGCGCCACCATCATGGCTGGCTAAAATAGTTAGTAACAAAGCAAAAGGCTAAAGACCCAAGAATAGAAAAGTTCAGATTTGGTAGTCTCTTTTATTGTCCCTGAACACATTATAGGTGGCAAATCAAGCAGAAGAGAACTAACACACCAGAGGCTAAATTTCCGTAGTCAATATCCTTCGGGAAGACTAGGGGCCGAGGATCTGTTACCTTCTGCTTATGTAGCTACGCCTAACAACTTCTTTGGTTTGGTATAATTTGACTTCAAGGCATGGTAGAAAACAAAAGATATTTTCGAAGGAAGAGAACACTTTTTTGTGGTAAGGGAGATGATAAAGGTAGGGTTCTAGCCAGACACAGTGGTGCACGCCTGTAATTCTAATACTTGGGAGACTGAGACAGAAGGATCGTAGGACAGCCTCAGTAACTTAGTGAGACCCTAGGCAACTTAGTGAGTCCCTGTGTAATAATAAAAAAGAAAAAGGGCTGGGGAGAGCAGGGTATCGTGGCGCATACCTGCAATCCCAGTACTTGGGAAGCTGAGACAGGAGGATTGCAGGTTCAAAATAAAAAACAGGGTTGGGGGTGTAGCTCAGAGGTAGATTGCCCCTGGGCTCAATCCCCAGTACCAACAAAAGGAAACAAAAAAGGTTCATTTAATTCAGGGCAGCAAAGAATTGATCTTCAGTTTCTTTCAAATAACAATTCCAGTAAGGCTTCTCTCGTGTGTTCTCCAGCCCAGAACTCTTCCTGCGAGCCCTGCGCACACACTGACTCATTCAGTCCCCACAGGGCGCCCTGGTCCCCAGCAGTACTTGCATTGCAGTGCGCTCATGGGCAGGAGTGTCCATCAGGACATCTGTGATCCTCAGCAGCACGGGGATGCAGGACTTCTAAAGAGGCCTTTCCCACTGACAGCTTTGGGCCATTTTTATTATTTTTGTCAATGTTGTGTGTAAATCCATCTGAGGCATAAGAGGGGAAGCAGGTACGGCTTATACGTGGCGTAGACTGAGTTTACCTTCCCGTGAGATGGGTGGGAAGTCACAGCATCACAGAATCATACAACACATGCATGAGTGTCGTGGGGAGGGGGAGATTCCCAAATGAGTCCCAAAGACACAGGGCATCCTCCCCCAGGCTGAGAACGGAGCCCTGCCATTTGCCACGGATTGCGCTGTTGGCATTGTGCGTGTGGACCTTTCCACAGAATTCAGAATGGACTTTTTCTGAGCAGTTTTGATTCCTCAAATGGAGAAGGAGGCAGAGCGGGGCATGGTGGCACACGCTTGT
>PVJS01003391.1:24291-76183 GCA_004027185.1 Glis glis
AAAAAAAAAAAAAAAAAAAAAAAAAGAGGCCCTAGCTTGGGATCTTTGAACTAGTCTTCATTCAGTGTCAGTCTGTTCCTCAGGGGAAGATGGCTGGAAATGATATCGTACTCATTTTACTCTCTGACATTCAGATCCCAGGAACAGGGGCCCTTTTCAAAGAGCTCACCTCGGGATCAATTGTCCGTTGCCCCCTCGATTCACAAGGGAGCCACGTGGTTGGAGAAATTAAGGCTGGGGGCAAGAAATGAACTCTGGATAGTGAGTCTCTCTTTTACCAGACTGCAACGAGCGCCGTTCTTGGAGGGTTACCTGTCAGTCCTCCGCAAACTGCCACGGGCAGGCACATCCTGTTTTGTATCATCAAAACAGTATTTCACTGGTTGGTGGCTGGTTCTTCATTTTATGACCTGGCTTTTCTGTTGCACTGTACAGATCCTCTCATAGAGTCTAAGTGTTGTTTATCCCCCTAATTAAACAAATGTATGTAGATATATATATACATATATACATATTCATATATATGTATATATATTCAAATATATGAGAACAAGGTTCTGAATAAGATGATTCTTATTAATGGCTCAAGCTTTGTATATGAAGTGGTCCCATCTTCAATTCACCCTTTTAAAAATAATTTTCAGTGCCGGGCGTGGTGGCGCACGCTTGTAATCCCAGTACTTGGGAGGCGGAGAACGGAGGATCCGGGTTCGCGGCCAGCCTCAGCTACTTAGTGAGGCCCTCCACAACTTCATGAGACCTGGTTTCAAATTAAAGTATAAGAAATAGGGCCGGAGGTGTAGCTCGGAGGTAAAACACCCCTGGGTTCAATCCCCAATAATTTTCTTGTTGTATTGTAGTTTTACCTCATAGTGAGGTTCAAAGTAATAGAAACATACATGTGTACAACACGTGGTGTGTCCCCTCTGATCCCAATCTGCACCCCACCCTGTATATGTTAGTGAGATTGGTAGTGATAACTTCCTACATGGACATAGCATTATTTGGAATTGTCCAAAAGGACAATCCCTCATTTTCACTCTGTGGAGCATGCCTGCCAGTGGTACTGATCTTTCCAGATCTAGCTGCAGGGAAGAGTTGTTCCTGAATTCTCCAGAGCTGGCTTCCCTCCCCCTTTGACAGAGCCTTGGAAAATCATGTTTATTACATATTTTTCTTTCCATTGGAATACCAGGCACCCTGTGCAACCACAGTAGATAAAACTTCAGAAATGCCCAGGGGGCCACCTACAAACACGTGATAATACGGCAAATGCCAGGGACATGTCAGAACCGATTTCAAAACCTATTCAGTCCTTCAGAAATCCCTTTGAAAACACAGTAGTTTTTTTTCCTCTCATATGTACGTTAGATACACATATTATACTTGCACACATACATCCACATACACATATATAAACATGCATACATACATATGCACATACACACACAGATATGCATGCATACATACACACACATACTCCTTTTCCTGCAACACAAGGTTTGGTGAACTTCAAGAATTAAAGCCAAAGTGATATTTTTCTCATTAAAAGGGAAATCCCCTAGCTTATGTGATACAGGGGAAAAAATACCCTTAAACTGCATTAAGATTTTTTTTTTCTTTTGCTAACCTGATTCGAGTTAGATAATCAAAGTTGCGCGCAGCTCTTTGTACCCGAGACGAGCCGGTGCTGGCTACCAGCCATGTGAACGGCGCTTTCTGTCCTCAGCAGAGGACGGCCTGCTGTGCACTCCACGGGGCTCCTCCTTGAACCACCTTCTCCCTCCTCCACCTGTCCCACCCATGGGCAGGGAGGACCCTGGTGTCTGCAGAGCAGAGCACTACCTAGCAGCACTACCTAGGAGCGATCCTGACTTCCAGTCTCCCACTGAGAGTCCTCAGGGGCTTCTGAGCCTTCCTGCCTTCCTGTTCCCTGAGCCCAAGCCTTAAGCCAGAGCCACTCAGAAGTGGGGGGATTAAGCGAGGTGAGCGATTGGCCACGATTAAGAAAGTACATGGTGTATAGCTGCCTTCCGTGGATGTCGACTGTGATAACCCGCCCAGTTTTCATTTACTGGAGCAGAGCATAGAAATATGTTACTCTATTAAAGTGGACATGATTTGATCCAAATTTAAGTTGCTGAGAGTATTAAGTTATCTGATTAAAATATAAGTTACCCGGCCAATAGCATCTCCATAGCCACCTCCTCCAGGAAGGCTCCCAGACTCTCAGTGGGAAGGCGTCTTCTCTTGCTCATTGGCTGATCACATCATCCTCTGTACCTCAGTCATAGCTTCCTGTCACTGGCCTTTTCGGAGCCCCAGAAGCGCCTGCCAGACAGAGTGTCCTTGAGGTCTTGGGCTGTGTCCAATCGCCTATATGCCCTGCCATAGCCCCTTTAGAGTGCGCATGCATCTCCAACTCAATAGCAACGTAAAGTCAGAGGCGCCCCTGGCGTGAAGAACACTGGCTAGACCCCTGAGAGGTGGGAGAACGGGCATGCTCCTTCAGCCCTTCAACCTGCATGCTTGTTTCCTGTAACTGATTTCCCCCTGGGGGTCAAGTTCTTCCAAGCACGATCCACAGTCAAAGCTGGGCATTTGCCTGTTTGATCCAGGACTTTTTCTGCAGCTCTTTCTAATAGATGGTCACTAAATCAGCCATGGGCATCAGACGTTACAAATAACCAGCACAAGTCTCGTCTTTTCTTTTCATTCGCATTGCAAAGAAAAACAAATTGTCACATGCCATGAATATCATAGGAAGAAATATTGGTGGGAACAGGGGTGGGAATCCTCAAATAACAACCCCCCAAAAGAAACTCTAGCTTCTAGTATGGACATGATTTAAATTTTCATGAACAAATCATCTGGTTCTCACAGAGAAGGTGGCAGCGGTGGAAAACAGCCCTAAACCACGGGGGTGGGGGGTGGGATTTGTGACCTGATGGGGTCCCCTGGAGGACCCCTCTGACCAGACTCGGGTGCATGCTCCTTGTCACAGAGAGCATCTCCTGCACTGGGCTAATTATCTTTTAAAATTCATATCTAGAGCCACGGGCTGCCTCGTGGGATTAAGCACAGTATGCTTTGCAAATTGAAAATAAGATAGCTGTTAGGAGCACACACTTGCCTCTATGATTACCGTGGCAAACAAAGGCAAAACATTAATTTACATCTATTATAATAGAGAAACAAAGCCGGAGATATTCCCAGCATCTCAGGCAAGAGATGAATGTGCCAAGGTGATGTGCCTGGAAGACGAGGCGCGCGAAGGACGGCAGAGGTCAGGGGCCACAGGGGTGGTCTCGAGAGACCGAGATGCCTTCGGATGTCACCACGTCCCCCCATTGACTTTATGGACGTGGAGACAGGTACAGAGCTGGGGAGGAGACAGGACCAGCTCTACGCAGCACGCTAGGAACAGACGAGATTCACTTTCTTGTCAATTCACACCTGCTTTTCTAACAAAAGGGTAACCGTGAATTTTGTTTGCTAATCAGGAGATTGTTAGGATCCCATAGAAACTCCTCAAACAAGGTGTCTTGTCATGTCCCACATTTCTTGGGTGCTTAGAATGTGTGAGGTACTCTTTCTGCTGTGGTGGGTACCATTATTATTTTTCTGATTTCACAGGTGAAGTTGAGACTGATGAGGTTAAGACAGGTATGCCCAGAGTCAATGGGTCAGAAGATGCGGAGCCTGGACATTGCTCAGACACCATTCTAGAAGAGCAGGTGCTATGCTCCCTGGAAGGCCATCCCGGATGCTCCTTGTCAGGGCCAGCTCACCGGGTCCCAGAGTCTCCAACGCAGCAGGGAGGACCGGTCATCCCTGCCTCTGGGTCTGCCATTTTGCTCTTCTGGAAGTCACCACGTGGTGTAAGACGTTGAGGAATCTGGATCATCAACCACTTCTTCCTATCAGAGGTGCCATGTCTGTCCCTTGTCAGGACTCAAGGGTGTCTCCCGGAATGAAACTCTCCTACTCTGTTCTATCAGCTGCTGCCCTTGCAGCTCAAGGCTTGGACCTCTTAGCATCTCACCTGTTCTCATACATACTCATTGGTCAGGCTCCACCCATGTCACAACCTGGCTCCCAACAGGGCCCTAGTGGCTGGAAGTCTGACTTCAGGAGTGAATCACATCTCAGTTCCTTGCCTGGGAATGGGAAGGGCCCCTTTATCTTCTTGTGGGATTGGTGGGCAGAGTCAGTGAGGGTTTTGAGGGGATGGTGTTCATAGGGTCCCGGGGAGTAAGCTGCAAATTTTGTGCTGTCTATTGAAGAGTAGAGTAGCTTGATGCTATTTTACGGGGATTCTCTAGGAAGTTTCTGGAATAAATAATATAGTTACAGCTGTTTTTTTTTTTTTTTCTCTTTCTGGGCAAAGGGTCCCTGGAAAAGTCACATCAACGTTGCCATTAAACTGAGGCCGATGGTTTGCTTCTCAAAGTTTAGATGCATTTCCCCTTGTACTAACTTTCAGGGGGTTCAGCCCCTCTGTCGACCTCCAGGCCACCCAAAGGACTTTGGACTTATGAAAGCAAAGCCCACATTGTCGTTCAAATAGTGTTACTCTCTGATTGCAAAACCTTGATGAATCAGTGGTCCTTTCTGACCCTCAGACTTCTCCTCTGTTTAGTGGGGCTTCGGGGCCAGTCTCCACTTCTTCCAACCACTTTATGACTAACCCCATTTGCCTAAGGCTGAGGCTCTAGGGAAGTGACTCAACTTCCTAGCAGAGACAGGAAAGAGAAGGGAGGGGCACTGGAACAGGAGGAGGTATGGAGGCAGAAGGGGCAGGGTGAGGGGCTCCAGAAAAGCAAGGTCGCTGTACTTGGGGCTGGGACTTTAAGGTGATTTATCTGGTAGAAATGCATACAGCATTTACAAATTGGAACTAACTCTGTAGGCTCAGATAAGATTGTCTCTGTAATATTATAGCCAGAAACTGCTCACCAAGGCTCCCTTTCAATTAACCATTTAAATCATGGCCCATACAATCCCCACCCCTGCTGCTTTATAATAAAAAAGAAAGTCAGACCAGAGCCCAAGAGTTTTGATTCCTGCAGCTAAATACGGAAGATCCACAGTCTTTCTCTTCAGCTATGGTCTAATGCTGCTCTTTGAAAGAAGATTCCCTCGGCTGTTGGCAGAGATATGTTTGCTTTCTACCCTCTCTCCTGAGTTGGATGGAGATTCCTTACAGATAACCCCTCCTGATTATTTTGTTTTAACTTTAACTTTGACATTTAAAAGAAAAAAGAAAAGCCAGGCCCGGTGCCACACGCCTGTAATCCCAGGAGGCTGAGACAGGAGGATTGCAGGTTTGAGGCCAGTATCTGCAACTTAGGGGGATCCTAGGCAACTTAAAGAGACCCTGTTTCAAAATAGAAAAATAAAATAAAATAGGGCTAGGAGTGTAGCTCAGAAGCAGAACACTTCTAGGTTCAATCTACACATACACACACACACACACACACACACACACACACACGAAAGAAAGAGAAATAAAAAGAGAAAGAAAACACTTAAGAGGTAAAATTCCTCCTCTAATGTTCGCTGGTCAGCTATTTTTATCTGGCTTCAGTGTTTGATGCAGAAAATGAGGGAAAAAATCTAAATTTAGAAAGAAATTAAATTGTTGATTGTCATCCGAAGTCCTGGTTGTCAGATTAGAAAGTCATCGTGTTAGGGACCCTCTGTAATGAATAATAAATCGATGACTTTCTTGAAACCCTGTTTTGAGTTCTTGCCCTCTGTCACCTGGAAGCGTCAGAAGTCGCCTGGGTGAGGCAGGCCCGAGCTGGCTAATTTGTACCAAACTCTTTTCAAACGTGCAGCTGCCGATTTGTGGGGCAGTCTGCAGAGCCTGCCCCCAGCAAGAGAATGGGCCAAGCACCTATCTCCACACCTGGCTTGACAGACGGGGTGTGGCGCAACTACACAAGAGGGGCAAAGAAAACTGAGTTTGAATTCTGAATCCATCTCGCCTGGGGATCCAAGCAATTTCCTTTCTTTCTCTGAGCCTTGAGTTTTCAAGTCTATAAAATGGATGCAGGGATGTCAACAGTGTTAGGGGGAAAGGGCAAAAATCTTGAGCTTAGCAGGCAACATACGTGGGCACCTGGGCATGGAAACCGTTATCGCAGCTATACTAATCATTAGAAGGAGTGTAGACAACTACAGTAACTCGATGATGCAGAATCCACGGGGAACCCACAGGGAAGTCTGAAAGTGACCTTCAAGTGTGTTCTGTCCATTTTGGCTCAAAGTTGGCACATCCGAGTCAAGATTTTCTCTCTATTTCATGACACGAGGCACAACTTGTTCTAAATAATCCTCAAAGGTGGTGACCATGGGGCAAACTCACTATGGGAGAGGAAATCACACCCTTCAGGGACCATGGAAATGACTGAGATTGAAGTGAATGTGAGCCGCGGCCACTTAGAATTTGGTCGTTTTTAGAGATTCTTATCCTGCCATGTCCCTCCCTGCCTGTGTCCCTGTCCCTACACATATGCTCAATCCATGGTAATTGCTCTCTTCTACAAAACCCTGTGGTGAGTCAGGTGCCCGGACAAAACTGCAGGATAGGTCATTTACAGCACTGTATTTCTGTAAGAAATAAAGAAGGAATGGGAAAGGGAAGGGAAGGAGGGAGGGAGGGAGGGAAGAAAACGGAGAGGGAGTGTGGGCACTGTGAGGTCTGGCCATGAAGTCATCCCAGAGGAGGACTGAGAAAAAAGGAACAAAGAAATGCCCCCTGACCATTGCCCTGCCCTGAGATGACCTGGCCACTAGCACACCAACCAGCGGCTTACACCACTACTCCTGTACCCCTTCCTTGCCCCATAAAAAGCCCTCAGCCTGTAAGGAGGTGGTTTCTGACTCTCGTGGGCTCTCTCCCCCATCAGATGCCTCCTTCCAGGTTTTATCCCTAAATAAAGCCTGTTCCTTGCTGTCGGACTGTGTTTTCTTGCCCCCATATACCACAATAGAGACAGAGAGAGAGGTAATAAATCTTTGTAATATGAACCATTTTGTATATATATAAAGCATTATTTTGCTCTGTGTGTGTGTGTGTGTGTGTGTGTGTGTGTGTGTGTGTGTGGTACTGGGTTATGAACCCAGAGGCATTCAACCTCTGAGCCACATTCCCAGCCCTATTTTATTCTTTATTTTAAAACAGGGTCTTAGCCGGGCGTGGTGGTGCATGCTTGTAATCCCAGTACTTGGGAGGCTGAGATCAGAGGATCCAGGTTCGCGGCCAGCCTCAGCTACTTAGTGAGGCCCTCTGCAACTTAGTGAGACCCTCTTTCAAAATAAAGGATAAAAAATAGGGCCAGGGTGTAGCTCAGAGGTAGAATGCCCCTGGGTTCAATCCCCGGTACTGAAAAAAACAAAAACAAAAACAGGGTCTTGCTAAGGTACTGAGGGTCTTTCTAAGCTGCTGAAGCTGGCCTTGAACCTGCAACCCTCCTGTCTTAGCCTCTCAAGTACTGGGATTACAGGTTTGCAATTCAGTGCCTGGCTTATTTTGTAATTTTTAAATCATGGAGCTCTGGGCTTTTACTATTCTGTACATGGTATTATGCACAAGCAAGTCATCTAATACATGTTTAATGATTAAAAGGGAATTTTACAATTCAGTTTGGATAACAATAGTCATTTTTATCATTACAAGCAAACTTTATTCTGCTTGTACACAAACAGTGGTATCTAATCTTTTTTTCTCAGGCATATTTCAAAGGTTCCTGAATTAACATTTAATAAATAGCAGGTAAAATAAGGCACATTGGGTTCTTTTTATTGTATTGTATATATTTAAGGTGTAGAACTTGATGATGTGATGTACGTATGCATTGTAAAATAATCACCATAATCAAGATAATTAGCATATTCATCATTTCACATAGCTATCATTGTGTGTGTGTGTGTGTGTGTGTGTGTGTGTGTGTGGTTTGACAACATGGATGAACCTGGAGGACATTATGCTAAGTTGAACAAGCCTGACACAGAAAGACAAACAGTGCATGATCTTACGTACACGTGCGGTGTCACGTGGAGACGCCGGGCTCTGCATGTTCTCTGTCTTCCAGTTTTGGCATGGTTGGTACTGAGTTTCGCAGGAGTTCATAAACACCTCCCCTGGTGAGGAACATCTCAGCAAGGAATCAGCCCTGGAACTCGCCTTGACCTGGAGCACCCTTGCATCTGGTAGACCCTCTGAGAACCCTCACACAGGACCCAATCGGTTGCCTCAGGCTCTTGGCTCCAGGGTGTCTCTAGGACCTGTCTTCCCGAGGCTGGGACCCTGTGGAACTAGTTCATCATGCCCAAGCCTTTCCATAGCAGACAGCATTCTGGCTGAGAAGTGATGTGGCCAGGGTCACTCTGCAAACTCAAAGACTCAGTTTAGAAAACAATCTTCTCAAGCTGGGCGTGGTGGCGCACGCTTGTAATCCCAGTACTTTGGGAGGCGGAGACCGGAGGATCCGGGTTCGCGGCCAGCCTCAGCTCTCTCTCTCTCTCTCTCTCTCTCTCCTTAGTGAGGCCCTCTGCAACTTCGTGAGACCCGGTCTAAAAAATAAAATATAAAAAATAGGGCCAGGGGTGTAGCGTGGAGGTAGAACGCCCCTGCGTTCAATCCCCAGTACCGCAAAAAAATAAATAAATAAAACAATCTTCTCAGAACCTTGTTGTAGAGCTCTCTGGACTAGGCTGCTTTCTCTTGGTTAGGAAACAAGAATTTTAAACTAGATCTCTGTAGAATATGACTGTTCTGTCATGATGCCTGTATGCAAGCACTATTTATTTCTAGAGCACCTGATAGCCCATGCACCTAAGCTAATCAGAATTGGGGTAAACAGAGGGAGGTCTCAGTGGAGGGAAAAGTTGCCAAACTCTTCAGATTCACTTATTTTTTCAAAAAGCGGAAGGTCATGCAAAATAGAGTCTTTGAGGATGGTCCCGAGACAAAGTTTCCAAAGAGTGGACTGAAAAAAAGTAAGCAAGTTGCCCCTGATGTCTAAGACTAACATTCTCATCAATCTGTAACGTGAGACCCTGCTCTGTCTTAGGCACATGCACATAGGAGGATGTCTTAGTCTGTTTCATGTTGCTATATCAAAACACCAGGAACTGGAGACTTTGTAAAGCAAAGAGGTTTATATAGCTCACAGTTCTGGAGATTCAAGAGCATGGTACCAGCATCTGCTTGGCTCTGGCGAAGGTCTCGTGATGGAAAGCAGCGCAAGGATGGAAGGCATGCAGAAGAGATTGCATAGCAAGACAGGAAGCAAGAGAGCCAAACTCTCCCTATAAAGCCCATTCTTGCAGGAACTGATCCACTCAGCCAGATCAGCATCATCCCTCCCAAGGGTGGTGAGCCATGACCTAGACACCTCCCACTAGGCTCCGCCTCTTAAAGAGCCACCACCTCCCAGCAATGGCACCATGGGGACCAAGCTCCCAGCACATGAAGTGCTGGGGACACACTCAAACTCCATCCAAACCACAGCAGAGGCCTTCACCCAATTTCTGACGAGTGGCGATGTAGACCTTTGCATTTGTGAGCTGGTAAGATGTCCATGGGTCACTTCTTGGCACCAGGAGCCAGGATGGGCATCTCTTACTTAGAACAAAGGCTTTGTCTGGATTTAATTTTAGAATGAGCTATTTTGCAATAGATACGGGCTGAACACACAATGGCCACGCTCATCTTGGCTCACTTAAGTACCCTTCATTAACTAGGCTCTCTTCACCTGACTAATGTCCACAACTGCAGTCCCCTATATATATTTAGACAGATTTGTATCAACATTGCATTGTTACACTCGACTTCCCCCTTTTTTTTAATTATGTTAAAAAAAATCACATTAAGCCGAATCTAATTACTGCAATGTATATTAGAAGCAGGGCACCATCAAAATTTTATTTAAATTAATCAGGTTTTGATTTAAGATATTAAATTCAAATTAATCATGTAAAAATGGAAATGATCCTTGACGTGCTTCCAGCTGTGACTTCAGTCTGTTTTCTCGTGAGTCACTTTCGGGATGTCTTGGGGGGAACATTACAAAAATTCACGCCGGTGCTATTTCAATTAGAGTTATTTAGCAGGACAGATGTAAAGAATATGGTATAATTAAGAAGGAGATGATGACATGGCTACAGATTTTCAGGATTAAAAGGGGGAAAGAAAATACATGAACTGGAATGAAAATTGACTACTGGCCACGAGGCCCAGGCTCAAGTGAAGGGAGGTTAAGTGTTCATTAAAGACAGAAAGGAGACCCGTGGAACCATGGGACGTCTTCTCTGGAGCTATCTTCAGACTCCTACTCTGGTTGCAACTTTGAAGTTTCATTAACAAGCCAGTACTAACTGATACTGCAATTCTTATCATTCCTGAAATTATCTTTCCCCGTGGCAATCATAGCCGCTGACTAATTTGATTCCGGGGCCATCGGAAACCGAAGAGAGTTAAAATAATACTTCAAGACCCATTTTAAATCAAATTGCCTATATTGACATATATATTATTACATATAGAAGTCCTTTTATTATTTATGCTAATGCATATATATATATTAGGTATAATTATATCAATACATTCCTCTTAAACTAATGCTAATTTTGCATATTTATAATATATACAATAGAGTAGGAAGAGTTTGTACATACACTGACCTTGTGTGTGTGTGTGTGTGTGTGTGTGTGTGTGTGTGGTATTGAGGATTGAACCCAGGGGCATTCTATCTCTGAGCTTCACCCCCAGTCCTTTTTATTTTTTATTTTTGTTTCATTTTGTTTTGAAACAGGGTCTCACTAGGTTGCTGAGGGTCTCCCTAGTTGCTGAGGTTAGTCTCAAACCTACAATTCTCTTGTCTCAACCTCCCAAGTCCTGGGATTACAGCTATTACACCACACTCAGCTATTTTTTATATATGTATACTGTTATTGGTGCATTGTAATCTCACACTAGAATGAAGTTCAGAGTGATAGGGTCATACATGTACACAGCACTTGATGAGCTTCTCCCCGGCTCCCACTCCACTCCTCCCCTTCCCTCTACATGATACTGAGTTTGGCATTGATAACTTCATCTATGTACACAGCGTCAGTGGAAGTGTTTCCTTCATCAAGACTCCCTGGCCCCCGGCTCCTCCGTACTCTAGGACCCATCCATTCTCCACTGGGGTTTCTCCTCCTTTATCTGGAATCCCTCTTGTATCCTGATTTCTCCTCTACCTTCAACATAAGAGACAAAATATATGACCCTTCACTTTCTGTGACTGGCTAATCTCACTCAGCATATTATTCTCTAGATCCATCCATTGTCCTACAAATGACATAATTTTGTTCTTCTTTAGGACTAAGTAGAATTCCACTCTGTGTCTATCTCATAATTTTGTAATCCCAGTACTTGGGAGGCTGAAACAGGAGGATCACAGGTTCGAGGACATCCTCAGCAAGTAGTGAGACCCACCAACCTAGTAAGACCTTGTTTCCAAATAAGAAATAAAATAGGTCTGGGGGGTGTAACTCAGAGGTAGAATGCCTCTGGGTTCAATCCCCAGTACCAAAGCAAAACAAAAACAAAAACAAAAATAATTTTGTAATCCATATATCTGCTGGCAGACACCTAGGCCGGTTCTATGACTTGGCTATTGTGACTTGTGCTGCATCAATGTGGATATGCATATATCACTATAATATTCTGATTTCAATTCCTTTGGAAAGATACCCAGGAGCAGTATAGCTGTGTCATATGGTGGTTCCATTCCCAATCTTCGGAGGAATCTTCATGCTAGTCTCCCATAGTGGATGGAGTGGCCAATAGTCTTTTATTCCTGTATGCTAAGATTGGGTTTATAAAAGTTATATAATTTGCCCAAAGACTGGTATCTATAGAGTTGGGCACTAGAGCTGGGAACCCACCCATTCTCCTTTTTCTCGTGCAGTCTATTTTTCTTATCCATACCTTTGTAGAGGCTCATCTCTAGGTAAGTTTGATTTCAAGTCTCTAGAAAGCCCCAAGAGTCAGAATACAACTTTGAGGGCCCATGAGGGGCACACCTGGTCAGAACAGAAATCCTTGCAGTGTGATTTTTGCACGTGGGCCTCTTGTCTGTTTCCAGTGTTTGGGCTGAACCCCGGGGAGGGCCTGGGGTGGGGGCTTTCCTACCAGAGGATGTGACTCACTCTGGCTTTCAGAGTCTCAAATAATCGATCTTTCCATGTAAAGAGCAACATGCATATCCTTTCTTGCACCCCCCTGACAAACACTGCCCTGTCTTCTTGCTCCTGTGTCCTGTTCTGTCCCCACCTGAGCCCAGGGACTAAGGCTGCATCCCTGCACCCCAGGACAGCCACCCACTGGGAATCTAGCCACAGGTCAGACCTCCTCTCCACTTCCATCTCCAGGTACAAAGCCTCTTACTCTTCCTGCCTTTCTTTGGACTTGACCCTCATGGCAAGCTGGGCTCTGGTTGGCACCTTTGGTGGAAGAAGTCCCCCATGAACACGTGAGGATCTCACAGCAAGGAGCCCAGCCTCAGTTTCTCACAAATGAACTTGATTCAGGGAAGTGCAGAGACCGCATCTTGCTGGTGGTGAGATGCTTAGCCTCTAGGCCAGCACTTGAAACCCAATAGGTCCTCAGAAAACTTTTGTTCAATAAGGAAGAGAGGAAGAGAGGGAAAAAAATAAGAGGATAAATTACTCAATGAACATTCCCATCACTGAGGACACTGGGAATGCTCATTCTGAATGAAGATGAAGGCGCTGCAAGCTCTCTCTTCTCCTTTATCCCAAACTTCCACAGGTGACTATCCAATCGGTGAGATGGTCCCTCCCTGGGGGTGGTCCCACCTTTAGGTGCCTCTGGGTTGGTGTGCTTTGTAGAGGGTAGATGATTCATTGATGGATCCTGCTTCCCACTCATGTTATATAAATAAATATATATAATTGCGCTTTCAAAATCACGTTTCACACTTTAAAAAAAAATAAAGAATCAGGTGGGAGGTTAAAATAATAACTTCTTTTTTCTCGGTGGAAAATAGGTTTTGTCAGTAAATGCCACTGCTGATTGCTTATAAAAAGGAGGGTTTCAGATGCGAGGATGACAATAATATGGTTTGCCGGTCTCCGTTCGCCTTTGTCGGTTGATCTCTCTTTACACGTGCACGGTCGTCCCGGGCAGCGTGGCTGACTGAAGGGACTTGAATTCAGAGCTCACTGCTCGCGGGCTGCGGCTCTTGGCCCGGGCGCTTCAGGTGTCTGGGCTGTAGTGACACCTCGATGTGAATGATCCAGTGTTGGGGTTTCAGCCTAGCTTATGCTGCTTCTTGCCTCCTCCTGGTAGGTGGGCCTGGACTTTTATGACTGTCACTTGTGGTAACTATTCCCGACTTCAGAGGCCAGGGTCGATGGCTACATCGCTGCACAGCTCTTGCTAGATAAGACCTCAGTGGCTGGCTGGTGCTTGGAGTTTCATCCGAAATTCCCCAGCCCCATCTTCTTAGGAATTGTGCAAGGCAGTTTCCTCTTTGTAGGCTTGGGTTAGAATCTTAGCTCAGTGACTAACTTAAAATTTCTGTGATATTGGTCGGGCAATTTAAGCTTTCTGATCCACAGTGTTTGCATTTGCCAACACTCAATGAGAAAGTATATTTGTGGAGTATTTTTTTTTAAATTGGGGCACTGTGAATCTACATGATAGTGAAATTCATGGTTACATCTTTGTATACACACGTAACATAATTTGATCAATGCCATTTGAAAAATAATATTCTTTTTTAATATACTTGCATTGGTGCATTGTAACCATACATCATATGGAGGTTTAGTGTGATAGAAACATACTTGCATACAGCACCTGGTACGTTCCCTTCTGGGTCCTACCCTTCTCCCTTTCCCTCACCGTTTGTAATATTGAAATTGCTATAGATCGCTTCACAAATGTACATAGGATTGTTTGAACCGTTTCCTTCATCAAGTATTACGTGTTAAAATTTTCTGACCCTGAGTCCCCTGTGTGTCCCCACTACTCCCTAGGTTGCACATATTAATGAAAATCTATGTCCCTTCTTTTTTTGTGATTGGCTGATCTCACTTAACATAATGTTCTCCAGATCCTTCCATTTTCTTGCAAATGATGTTATTTTGTTCTTCATTATTGCTGAGTATAATTCCATTGTGTGTATTTTCCACAATTTTGTAATCCACTCATCTGTTGATGGACACCTAGGTTGGTTCCATAATTTGGCCACTGTGAATTGTGCTGCTATGAACATGGGTGTGAGATTACAATGCACCAATAAATGCATGTTAAAAAAATTCTCTGCGCCTTTATTCTATCATCCCATCCTGTACACTCTTTGTTCAGCCTTAAGTATGCCGAGCAGGCTTCTGCCACAGGGCCTTGGCACCCTCAGCGTCCCTCTGCCTGGGTTGCTCTTCTTCCGGTTAGCAACATACTTTGATCCATCCCTTTACTCAGAACATCTCAATGTCTCCTTGCCAGTGAATCCTGCCCCGATCCACCTTTCCTACCCCCAGCATCTTCTAGTTCATTATCTGCTTGTATTCTTCTTCATAGCATTAATGACTTCTGAAATTCCAGAATTTATTCATTTTATTTCTCTACTACCGTCCCCCTGTCCATCATTAGAGCAAGACCTTTCTTGCTCACCCACCACTGTATCCATATGGCCCGGCGGGTAGTGGATTTTCCACAAATATCTATGAATATTCTAAATATTGAATGAACATTGATAGTGGGTGTTCCACAAATATCTATGAATATTCTAAATATTGAATGAATATTGATAGTGGGTGTTCCACAAATATCTATGAATATTCTAAATATTAAATAAATATCTATGTTAGAGATAGAATAGGAAAAAAATCACTCAGAAAATGGAAACCATCCTGCACTCCGAATTGTCTTCCTTTTGGAGAGCAGCCAGGGCTCAGTGGAAGAGTAGGGACCCCCAGCTGCCGTGTGCACATAAGCTTTCTGCTTGGAGGGCAGCTGACTGCCCTGGAGTGTGCGTGTGGGAAAAGACAGCCCCAGGGAGAGATGCCCGAGGAGAGATGGAGGGGACGGAACTCCAAGGTCATGGACAGACCCGCGGAGGGAGGCTGAGCTAGAGAGAGGCCCAGAACAAGAGAGAAACAGAGAGCTGAGAGCGGAGAGCAAGAGAGAGAGAAGCGTGGGGGGCAGGGAGAGAACAGCCACCCACGCCCAGCGCCCGCCTGGCACCTGTGCCCAGGTGAGCCTTCTTGCATCATTGCCCTGAGCCCTTGGAAGCCGAGTGTCATCTTATTTACTCAGCTCTCCTGGTCAGGGCTGAGCTCCTTTGCGAATGGCAAGGTCCCTGAGTGCTCCCCATGAGGCCCCGGAGTCCCCTGCAGCACCAGGTCAGGGACAGCCAATTACTATGGAAAAGGTCCTGGCGGTTCCTGCTAATTGCTGTGGCCTCAGCAGGTCTTAATGCGCTCTCGCCTCCTCCCCAGCCCCAGCTCCCAGGGGCCATGTCCTACACCAAGCGCAGGGCTGCAGACTCCGGGGACGACCTGAAGGCTTTCCCCCATGTGTGCTTGGCTCTGGAAACCAGGACAGAGGCTGTGAGGAGATGTGGACCACCCCAAAGTGCCCCTGCCCTCGCTTCTCCCAACTTAAACCCGCATCCATCTCAGCACGACCTTGCAAGGAAGAGGCTGTTGCCTCCTAACTTCGAAACTGGGTCACCTGAGCCACCCCTGAGTTCAAGGTGGCTGAGGCTGCGCCGGACCTCAGCTGCGTAAATGAGAATCAGGGTCGAGGCCAATCCATCTCTCCTATCTCCACAACTGCCACCTCCCAAGGCCGTCTACTATGGGACACAGTTCCGAAATGGGACAACACTAACGATTTGATTTATGGGCCCACAATCCCTTTTGTGAAACTGTATGGAAGGATGTATTTCAGAAATGAGAAATTGGCACATTTTAGGCACACTTATGGAACACCGTCCGGAGGCAGTACCTAGGGACCGAGCATGTTGCTTTTCCTGCAGGAAATGCATGGCTAGTCACACTAAGACAGGGAAATAAAGACTACCAATAGTCTTCTATGCGTTCTATTGGTTCATATCAGGTTTTGCCACCAGCGAAAGGATGAAAATGAATTTGCAAACCTATTTTAGAACCATGACTACACGATTATGGGCCAGTCATGGGCTGAGAGGCAGGAGAAGGTTCTTCTCTTTTGTTCATAGGACAGAAGATGTATGTGGCAACAGACATGACGTGCACAGTTTCATTTTACAAACTGGATGTTGTTTGCAAGTAGAATGTATGTGCAAAGCGGAGAATGTTCTTCCACAAAGCAGAAGAGAGCAGACTGCCCTCCACCTGGCTGGGGAGAATTGGGGCTCTGCCCCGCTGGGGTGTACATGGCAGCCACCTGACCCCTCCCAGGCAGGCAACTTGGACTGAAGAGAAACATCAGCTCAGGGACTGATGTGTCCAGGAGATGTGGCCTGGGATTGCTGTGAGCCGGAAGGGCCTGTGTGACAATCGCAGCGCACCTACAGTAAACAGCTAGACATAGGTACCGGGGCACGGAATAATCTGTAACGCGCATTTCTCCTGGCGACTCTCCATCTCGAGCTCTCGGCAGCATTATGCATTCAATTCCTGCGGTTTACAGGTGTGTCTCCATCCCCTCCTGCCAAGAGAGGAGCTCTCCATTGAAGCTCCGGTGCCACCCTGGTTAGAAATGCAGAGGGTGGATGACCAAGGGGACCAGCAGGCTGGGGGCTTTTCTTAAGACTTTAATTTATAACAGCTTCTCTAACAGTCTAGAAGAATCCTCCACCCCATTCAAGGCAGTTCCCAAGAAGGAAGGAAGCATTTGTACATTTAAGACCAGCGACCTTACCACAGGGCCCCCACTCATGTGGGAGAACGGCTATTTTTTCAAGGCCCCAAGAAAACGTGTCCCTCCTCCCATGTGAGAGGCTTAAGACTTCCTTTACAGTACGGAGATCAGAGGTGCGGCTCCCATCCCCCACCCATGTGGCAAAGGCAGAGGACAAAAACAAGGCCAGGTTGTCACAGAGGAAGGCCCAAGGCTGCGATTACGTAAGGAGGTGCAGTGCATGCTGGTCATGGGCAGGCAGGAAGGAAGACAGTAGCATAGCGGGGCTTCTAGGCAGGGCACCTAACCTGGGCTTCCTGGGGAGCCAGCACACCAGTCATCCTCTGAGATGCCCTGGGTCTGGAGTTCCAGTGCCAATCACAGCTCAGAAAGGATCTGCTTCCTCTCTTCCTGTGTCGCTTCTCATCTGTAAAGTGGGCAACTGATGGCTGAGATATAAGATCCTCCTAGAACATAAGGATCCTGAGTACGGGAGGAAATTTAACACAGAGCAAGGGAGCTAATGAGCGCTCGGCTCTTAAGCTCACAATTTTTTTAAATGTTTATTCTTTTGGTGGGCCTAGGGATTGAACTCAGGGGCATTCTACCTCTGAGCTATATCCCTTTTTATTTTAGTTTTTTTTTTGAAACAGGATTTCATCAGGTTGCTGAGAGTCTCGCTACATTGCTGAGGCTGTCCTCGAACTGCAATCCTCCTGTCGCAGCCTCCCACGGGCTTAGAGGAGTGTGCCACCAACCATGCCCGACAGTTCGCACTTTTGCAAAAAATGTTCCATTGGATACATTCCAAGCTAGAGTGCTGATTATATGTACTTCTGTTTACCAATAGGGACACAGAGACACAGTGTGCCCAAGATGGCAGAGATAGCAAGTGGTAGAACCAAGACCAACATCTTACCTGATTCTCAACTTGTATTAGTTCTACGCACTATGCTTGTTTTGAAACTACAGCTAAAATTATAAAAAATCAGCCAAAAACTGACCAATAGCAATCACAGCAAGAAAATAATTACTGGTCTAATGAGTTCCCGGCTTTGCAAAGACTATTATTATAAACAAATAGTAGATGCTCATATTTTTTTAAAGCAGGCACGGTTCTCAGCCAAGGGTAGAGAGTCAAGAAATAAGTGTGGGGCTTAATCTGCTTCTAGATTACAACTTGCTTGTAGTTACTGCTGCTGGAAGAGCAAAGATGGCCCTGGCCTGCACGGAGGCAGGGGGCTTGACCCTGAAGTACCCTAGCTTCTAGCTGAGACTCAGGCCTGGAGGGACCTAGGCTAACCTTTGAGACACGGAGAATGGGGACCTGTGTCTTTAACAGATGTGCCTGTTCCTGCCTTTCCAGGGGCAGAGCACGGCAGCTGGGCCGCCCCCAGGCCCAGACCTCCTGTTTTGCACTGCTCCTGAAGCAGCCCGACTGCTGTCCTGGGAGTCTCCTGGCCACAGGTGAGGCTCCGCGGCCCCAGCAATGCCCAGGGGGCCAATCAGGCTGGGCCTCCATGAGGTAAGATGGAGAGGTGCCCCGTGTGCTCTGGGCTCTCTCAGAAATCTCAGCAGATCAATGTCACTGTGGCTTTTAATTACCCCTCGTAGGCCTCATCATTATTTCATGGCCTCTAATACGCCCAGCAGGCAGCTCTGGGCGCACAGATAAACAGCCACCCAGCACGGCCCGGCCCCCCGAGGTGGTGCCCGCTGCAGCTGCCCAGCCCAAAGGACGGCGGCCTGGCAGGGCCCTGGCCTTGGTGAGTGCAGTATAGACCCCAGAGCCTTGCACTTTGGAGCAGCCCTTCTTCCCTTCACATTTATTGAGGACCTACTGCGTGCCAGGCAGGAAGTGCTGCAGCGGGCCCCCATGACTTCTGGCTTGTTCTCTGCCGAGGTCCCTCTAGTCACCGACAGCCCCTCCGCACACACAGCCTTTTGCCTAAAGCAGTGTTCTCAACCCAGGGCGATTTTCCCTCTGGGGACATGTGACAGCGCCTGGGGACATTTTCCATTGTCGCACCTTGGGGAGGGCTGCTACTGGCATCTAGTGGGTGGAGGCCGGGCATGCTGTTCAGTGTCCTGCAGCACACAGGCCTGTAACCTCAAAGAATGGTCACGCCGAAATGTCACCAGGACGGAAGGGGGCAACTCTGACCTGGAAGTGACAGACCATTGTCTTCCTGTGGCACCTGCAGGGCCAGGGGACCCGACTTCCACTTGTTCTTCAGTGAGAGGGATCACTCAGTCGTCACCTGCTTCACACCAGCCGCCCGCCAGCGGAGCTTGCCTCCTGGTCACCTCGGTCCCTCTGAATGTTCTCGGTTTTTCTCTTCCTGGGTCCCGCCAGCCCTGGGAAGCCCCACCAGCCGGGGGACCTCCCCTAGACATTAATCTTCCCACCCCCGAGCGGGAAGGTCACTTTATCCTCCTGCTGAACCCCATGCATGGTTAATAGTCAATTAAACTACTGGGATAGCCAGGCGTAGTGGCACACTCCTGTAATTCCATTGCTTGGGAGGCTGAGACAGGAGGATCAAGGTTCAAGGCCAGCCTCAGTGACTTAGCGACTTAGCGAGGATCTCAGCAACTTAGCCAGATCCTGTTTGAAACAAAAAAATAAAGTATGGCTCAGAAGTAGAATGTCCCTGGGTTCAATCCCCAGTACCAAAAAAAAAAAAAAAAGAATAGTATCGGAAGTTGGGAATGGCTTGCAGTTGTAAATAAATTAGCAACATTTGGTGCCAACCATCCAAGTCAGACTCTCCATTGCACAAGTGGGCCGCTGTACTTCTTTGAATAGAGACACCATGGCTCCTGGGGCAGGACACAAGTTCTGTGGCCCCTCCTCTCCATCCCTGGGATGTGGAGAACCCTGTGTCTGGGTTAGGGACTAGGACGTAGCAGGTGCTCAAGAGACACTTGCTCTGGGGGCAAACCCAGCCTGCGTTCTGTGTGCAAAAGGGGAGACCAGAAACTAAGGGAGACCCTGTTTCAAAATAAGAAATAATAAAAATGGCTGGGGGTGTAGCTCTGAGGTAGAATGCCTCTGGGTTCAATCCCTAGCACTACTACCACTAATAATAATAATAATACTGATGATGATGGTGATGATGATAATGATAATTGAGGAGAGTTCAGGCCAGCGGGTGCAGGCCGGAGCTCCTGGACATCAGGGGCGACAGCTCTTCACTCTTCTGAACTCTGCCCCCACCCGGAGCTGGCCTCATCCACCTTACTGAACTTGAACTTGGCCACAGGAAGCAGGCTCCTACCCTCAGAGGCCTCGCTGCCACCACAGGAAGTCGACGTAGAAACTCCTGACACCATTATAAGGCTTAACCCAAACCATCTCAGAAAACCTTACCCCAGGAAAAGGAATTCTTCCTCTTCTCTGAGAGAAGAGGAAAGAGACTTAGCAACTTGGTCGCCGTTTTGCCCAGGGCCAGTTCACTAGACGTGACCCTTGTTTCTGCCTGACATCACAAAGGTCAGCTTCCTCGGGCAGCCCCAGTCTCAGTCCAGCCATCCCCTCTTGTCACAAACGCAGTGGTGAGAAGACAACTCCAAAGGAACCGGCCCGTGGCCCACAACGCCTAGTCAACTTTGCTGCTGTGTGAACGGATGGTGGAGTGTCCAGGTGTCTTGCTTTAGCATCAAAGCCTCCAGCATCCTCACTGGCCCCTGCATGAGATTCATAATTTCCAGGAGATTTTTATCATCTGTCTACCCTCTGGGGTTCTTCCAGAGGCCCCCACCTCATCACCAGTTCATACAATGGCCACCACAGAGCCAGCTGAGCACCCACAGAACCAACATTTGAGGCGAGTTACTCCTTCTGAACTCCAAATCCTCCAGTCAGTACAATGGGTGAAATAAAAAGAGCTAGCTCAAGGCCTAATGCATGGGAGATGCTCAGGCTGACATGGCGTGGGGCGCGGTGGCCCTGACAGACAAGGACCAGCGTCTCTACAATCCAACAAGCTGGGTCCTGCTTCCGTGTTTTGCATCCACCATTCCCTCTGGCCGAGATGTGTCAAGTGACAGGAAGAACTTTCTAGGGCTTTTTCTCAAAGTCAATTTGAAGTTCCTGAGGGATCTCTGAGGGAGCCCAGAGAGGTTCAAGAATTAGAGACTGTGGCTTTGCCCAGAACCTGCTGCTACTGGGGTGAACTGCTCTGCCTCCCTGGCCACACAGCCATCATAGGGGCTATGGGCAGTAGTTCCAGAACTTTCCTAATACTGTTTTGAAGGGCCCTAGTTAGCGGCTTATCTTTCATATGAGGGGCGAGGTAGAAATAGTTCTCTGGTTCAAATTTAAAACTATAGCATGGCCCTGAGCAAGAAGATCACAGGAATGTACGTTCTTTGGTTTCTTAATGGGAACTAAATACATCTTATTTTTTTTATCTGGTCACTAAACTAATCAGTTAGCTAGCTGCTCTTTATTAGACAAACTTAGAGAAATAAGAAAAAAAATCTGTTGTATTTATTTGGATGAAGTATTGTACAAAAATAGCTTCTCACAAACCCAACTTTAAAATATCTGAGTTTACCTAAGAAAGAAATTCTCTCAAAACAAATTTTTTTTGAAAATTTGAAAAAACGTGTAGAAATTAAAAAAAACTACATATAGTTCTATTTATTAAGTTTTCCTCCCATCTTCCCTCCCTTCCTCTCTCCTTTTTTCCTTCTGTTTGCCCTCAACATACATTCTGGAATTTCATGGATAATTGAATAACTGATGGAACTCTGCCTGTTTGATATTAGGGAATATTTAGGGATTCATACCTGTTGAGGACCTCATTTGCATCGATGCTTCTTTAAGGAACTGTATGTGTTACCACCTGTCACCTTCCTGTCAGTCCTTCAAGGGAACATTTCTTTCCTCACTTTTTTTGCACATTTTCTGATTTTCCCTAGACTCACCGAAATTGCAAGATTTCCAGCTGGGTTTTGACCCAAGACAGTCTGACTTCAAGATGAGTGTTCCGTCCTCCACAGACACGCTCAGACAGTGCCCATAACAAACGAGGAGCTCTCAGACAGGCCATCCACTCAGGCAGGTTGCCTCCCGGAATATTTTGCACTTTAACCTTGATGTGACCTTTGCACTTTCCCTGGTCTTGACTTCTGGAGGTGTTCCATTATGGGAGTGGCACCCATGGTGTTTCATCTGAAGCTGGATGACCCAATTCGTACTTCCTCCAAAATAGATCTTCCCTAATGATACGAAAGGTAGAAATTGAACTCATATCTCCCACTGAACTCTGGATGTCTCTGACTGAACTCTGGATGTCTGACTGAACTCTGGATGTCTGACTGAACTCTGAACATCTCTGACTGAACTCTGGATGTCTCTGACTGAACTCTGGGTGTCTGACTGAACGCTGGACATCTCTGACTGAACTCTGGATGTCTCTGACTGAACTCTGGATGTTTGACTGAACTCTGAGTGTCTGACTGAATTCTGGGTGTTTCTGACTGAACTCAAGGTGTCTCTGAGTGAACTCTGGGCCTCTTTTACTGACCTCTGGGCCTCTATGACTGAACTCTGGGTGTCTCTAACTAAACTCTGGGTGACTCTGACTGAACTCTGTTTGTCTCTGATTGAACTCTGGGCCTCTCCAACTGAACTCTGGGTCTTTCTGACTCAACTCTGGGCTTTTCCAAATGAACTCTGGGTCTATCTGACTGAACTCTGGGCCTCTCCGACTAACACTGGGCTTCTCCGATTGAACTCTGGGTCTGTCTGACTGAACTCTGGGCCTCTCTGACTGAACTCTGGGCCTGTCCGACTAACTCTGGGCTTCTCCGATTGAACTCTGGGTCTGTCTGACTGAACTCTGGGCCTCTCTGACTGAACTCTGGGCCTCTCCTACTGAACTCTGGGCCTCTCCTACTGAACTCTTGGCTTCTCCGACTGAACTCTGGGCATCTCTGAACTCTGGGCCTCTCTGACTGAACTCTGGGCCTCTCTGACTGAACTCTGGGCCTCTCCAACTGAATTTGGGTCTGTCTGACTGAGCTGGGGGCACCTTTAGCTTCCTCTCCCTCATGCGGTGTGCAGTGCGTGGCTTAGGATTGTTACTTACTGGACACCCACTATGACTGACGGTCCCTCTCCAGCTCTCTCAGCATTCTGTGTGTTTTGTTAACACTTTAATACCGAGCCCCCACACCTTCCTAGCACCCTACGATTGAGTAATGTTCACCCTTGGTTCCCTCATCTGAGCTTCCCCATGGGACTGCAGAGCAGTAGCTATTTCTCCCACCAATAAACCAAGGAACAGCCTTGGAGACCCTGGGTCATTCCTCTCTCTCCTTCCATGATGTTCTGCCTCTCACATGACTTTTTTCTACTTACTCACAGGCACTTGTGTCCTTATTTGTTGCTGTTGTTATTATTATTAATATTTTTAAAATATGTCAGAGGGGGTAGGAGCTAAAAAAAAAAAAGAATTTCACAAAGAAACTGTAGGACATAACTTTTCCTCCCATCCTGGAGGCCTCTGCTGTTTTAAGGCCCTCCAAAGAAATGCTTTTGGTTAGTGACACCTTGGCTGATAGAACGCTGAGCTCCTGGCCTGGTCACGTTGGTGGCCCACGCTGGAGCGCAGAACAAACCACAAGCCACAGTGTCAACTGGCTAAACACCCACCCAGGTGACTGGGGAGGTGACTCGGGGTGGCCACCTGCACATCTGTTCATGTTGGGGGAAGGGGCAGCGAGGCTCAGCATGTGCAGGAAGGCCCAGGAACAGAAGGAGAGGAAGAGTCTGACTGCTGGGGCCTGATACGGGCCGGGCTTCCTCCCCTGCAAGAGCCTCCCCTTCTGATAATGGAGCTGGACAGACAAGAACACAACCCCTGTTTCAATGTGCTCAGTTTGCATCTTAAACATAAATCACCTTTCAAGCCAGTTGTGATGGCGCACGTCTCTAATCCCAGTACTTTGGGAGGCTGAGACAGGAGGATTGCAGGTTCAAGGACAACCACAGCAACTTAGTGGGGCCCTGTTTCAAAATAAAGAAAAAAATAGGGCTTAGGGGGTATAGCTCGAAGGTAGAATGCCCCTGAATTTAATCCCCAGTACCGCAAAAATGAATAAATAAATAAATAAAAAATAAAAAGTGCTGGGTGTGTAGCTCGAAGGTAGAATGCCCCTGGGATCAATCCCCAGTACTGCAAATAAATAAATAAACAAATAAATAAATAAAAAATAAAAAGGGCTGGGGGTGTAGCTCAGCAGTAGAACACCCCAGCAGCACTAAATAAATAAATAAATCATCTTTCAAGTGGCTCCTTGAGTGGGACCTGGATTAAAAAAAAAAGTCCATATGTTTAAACTTTAGGGCTCATCGAGTGACTTTATACAGAAAACACAGCCATGGTCAATCAGCACCAGGGAGAAACAGACAGAGCTCAACACAGCACACGGGCCTTGGCCTGTCCTTGTCCAGCCAGCCTGACCCTCCGTCTCCCCGCTGTCACAGGAGAAGCGCCTCTGGGGTGAAGAGAGAAGGGGCAGGTGCACAGCCGTGGTGTGTGAAACGCTGCAGGAGGTCAGCGAGGAAGTCAAGAGGAAAGGAGGTGCTGTGGGCAAAGGCTGGCCCTCTAGGGAGGGTGGTGGGTAAGGGCCGATCCGGAAGCCTATGCCGTGCCCTCTGTGGGGCACCATGTTCTGTCTCCTCTCGAGGTCAACAAGCAGCCCCGGGGTTGCCAGATTAGTCAGTGCTCCCTGTGGAAAATCAGAGGGAAACAAAGCGCTGATCTACAGAGGAGAGTAGGGAACCTGTTGAGAAACTTCAGCTCCTCGACACCAGGACCAGTGGGGACTTCTTTGTGGAAGACAATGGCAGTGCCTGGGAGAGCCAGGAGCTGTCAAGGTGAGGCTGGGAGGAGGCTCATCTTCACATGCACCAGGACCCTGTCCAAAGTGCTTCCTCCCCCAGGTTCCAGCTCCTTCGGAATCATTAGGCTGACATCTGGGGATGATTTATAACCACAGTTTATTTGATGCAACAATAAAGCTCCCGAGTTTGGCAAGGCGATGAAGGCCGCCGAGGCTGAAATGTGAACGTGATATTGTTAAGCTAAAGAAAATGCGTCTATAAATCACATTACACACCCTTAGGGGGATTGCAGATTCATGTTCTCACGTTGACAGAACTCCAAAACTGGTTTTATGAAATGGTCACAAGGGAGAAAAAAAATATATATCACAAACAAATTTTTTAAAAATTGGGAGGGGATAGGAGGAAGGGAGACTTAATTGCGGGTCCACATCTCTATAGGTGTGAACTCCAATTAGAAGGAAAGCCAAAAGGAGAAGGTGGTGGATAGCATTAGCTAGGGTTTATTGAGCATTTACTATATGCCAGGCATGATGCTGGGTGCTTGGAAGGGGCATCTCATTCAATCCTCACAATAGTACAACAAGGTATCAGATCGCAGACAAGGCAACTGAAACACAGAGAAAGGATGTCATTACTCAGCTGACTCAGCTCCACCGGCGTAGAAATGAGACTCGCACCCAGGCAGGCTGGCTCCAGAGCTCCACATCCTCACCTCCCTGCCAAGGTGGAGCAAGAAGATGTCATGCAAGGAGTCTGGGCGTAAGATCTGAGAACCCGCATCCCATCATCTCCTACAGCCTCATGGCTGGGCCTCAGCATCTGCATCTATAGAACGAGGACGATCGTTTTTACTAGGTGGAATTCACTTAATGTAGCATTCGACTCAGTCTGAGAAAAATATATAGATCGACAGTGCTTCGGAACTCAGAGGCTCTCGGGGGTTAGCAGCCTCTCCTCTTTCCTTATCTGCCTCTTCTAGAAAGTGCACTGAATTACTCTTGACTTTGCAGCCAATCCCATGTGACTTGCAGGTTCCGTTTGCTCTCAGTAACAGGGATGCTAGGCGGTGCACATGACTGGCTGCGCGGTCTAGCAGGAAAGGGATAATTATTCCTGATTAGTAACTGAGTCATGAACAATGTTCAGACCTTGGCAAAACAGGACAAAGATGATAGTCTGTATCTGCAAGGTCATGTGCTCAGAGGTCACCAAGATCAATCGCAATGGTGCTGCCAACTGGCCCATTTCTCTGATCAGAAAATGTACTGAGTGGGACAAAAAAAAGGACTTGGGACATTAGCTCAGTCCCTAGTGGCCAGGAAAACATAGCCATGTGTCCTTAGTCCAGGGCTGGCTCAGCCTGACAGGATGAGTCCTAACTTGTCAGGCCTGGGTTGGAGGTACTACTCACACAAAGCCCTGCGTTGACACTTTAGGATGGCCTCAATAGGGCATTCAAACTCATATTGTATTGCAAATAATGCATACACGCTAAAAATTTTAAATTAAATAAAATGGCATGCCAGGGAAATTTTCTGCTTTTCAGATGACCACCGTTAATGATCTTTATTCGACCTTTCAGGAATAGACTTATATATTATTAAGTACATGTTTGCCCCTTTATGTGATACTCTCTTCTGCCTCTTGCTTTTTTTTATTCAACAAACATATTTTGTTGACGGTTCTGTGTCATTATATTTAAAGCGACCACATTGTTTTCTTTTTCATGATTGCATAGCGCTCTTTGGCATGGATCGGATTATCAGTGATTCTGGTCAAGGTGAAAATTCTGGTTGCTTTCTGGCCTTCCTTATAATAAAATGCTTCCTTATAATAAAATGCTTCTGTATACCTACCTTTAGATATTTTGTCTATAGGTATGAAAATATCTACAGAATAAACAACAAAGCTTGGCACCCTTTCAATTTTGGTGATGCATTGCTGAATTGTCCTTTAGAAAGACTGGGCAAATTTAAGTCATCATGTGCAAGATCTGTCCCCAAAGCCTTGGTAAACCCTTTTAAACCCGAAGGCACTCTCCACTGGGGAGGCGGGTCTGCATCTCATTGTCATTTTAATTCCAGTTGCTTTAACCAGTGCTGAGAATTTGACTCTTTTTTGTGTCCACAGCAATTTATATATGTATTTTTCTCCCGGCTTTCTGTCTATCTCCTTTGTCAATTTGTTCTGCGTTATGGGAGAACTTTCCTCTCTGGACTTCCATGTAGTTTTACTTGATAGGACAGCAAGACTTCACCAGCAAGATCGGCTCTTCACCTACATTGCATATCTGCTTTCTTGGTTTGTGAATGTTGGTGCAAAAACTTAAAAACTTTCACATTTTCAGCTGTATCAAACATTTCCTTTGTAGATTATCTGTCTTATGTTTCGCTTAGAAATAAGATATTAACAAAACATGTTTTCCATATTTTATCTTGATGCCTTCCCCTGGATTTTATTTTTATAAATTTTAAATAATTGTGTTGTATTTTTTTTTTTTTTTGCGGTACCGGGGATTGAACCCAGGGGCGTTCTACCTCTGAGCTACACCCTGGCCCTATTTTTTATACTTTATTCTGAAACCGGGTCTCACGAAGTTGCGGAGGGCCTCACTAAGTAGCTGAGGCTGGCTGTGAACCCGGATCCTCCGGTCTCCGCCTCCCAAGTACAGGGATTACAAGCGTGCATCACCACGCCCGGCTTGGGTTATATTTTTTAATAGCAATGTCCCTCTCCGCCCAAATCAGTACCCAGGTCCAACTGGGCTAACGAGGACAATGATAGGTATTCCCTTCCTTAGGCAGAATATTGGGTGGGGGGAGAAGCATCCCTCATTACTGATTGCAACAGGAACAAGAGAAAGAATATTCTAGTAAGATTCTAGTGGGAGCCTGTGGCTGACTCAGGGCAACCCTAGTCAGCACCCCCTTCATCCCTCAACTCCCTACCTCCATCTGCCATGAGCTTCTCTCTGGGAGAACTTAACTGCTAACACTTTAGAGAATCTTTGGTTGGTTTGCAAAACTACTCATTTAAAAACAAAAAGAAAAACAACAACAACAAAAAAAAAAAAACAAATTGAATTCAAGGTTACTCTGGCCTGAGATGAAGTTTTGGCAAAAATAACATGAGGGTGGTAAGAAGTCTGTTGGGCTCCAGGATTAACCAGGAGAATCCTGGGGTGATTTAAATGGCTATGGGCATCAGTGTAAAGTGGACCCTGGAAACCAGAAAAAGAGAATTCTGGAAGACTACAGGAGTGGGGCTTGTTGTTGACATGAAGAGAGAGGGCAAGGACATTCCAGAAAACCAAGCCGAGCCTTTGACTTAGGTGTCCAGTAGCAAAGCAGAATTTCTATCTCTCGAGGAGGCCAAGTGCCAAGTCCTCAGCTTGGGTCTGGAGGCATAGAGGTGGCACCTCTGGGTCCTGCGTTGAGTTTACAGGGAACGGGGAAATGGGAGGCAGTTGGGGTGGGGGCTCAAAGACCATTCTTAGAAACTTTGGAAATCACCACCACCTCCCAGATTCCAGCCCTAGATCCCAGGCCCTGCGTCCTGAGCCCTGTTCTCCATTTAAGAAATGAAAGTAAAGCAATCTTTCTGGTTGTCAAAAGACTCCTGAGTGTTCCACGTGTACAGAGAGCCCCGTGCCTGACTGGTGTGGGGGGCTGACATGCAAACAGATGGTGCATAATAAAACTCAATGAGCTTCATTTCAGAAGGGTGAGGAAAGGCCGCAGGGTTCTTTGGGGGTCTTTGGTGGGGGGGGTCATTGATGCTTCTTTGAGGGATAAAGGGAGACTTCACAAAAGGTTTTATTTTGGCGGTACTGGGGAATGAACCCAGGGGCATTCTACCTCTGAGCTACACCCCCAGCCCTAGTTTTTATTCTTTATTTTGAAACAGGGTCTCACTAAGTTGCGGAGGGCCTCACTAAGTAGCTGAGGCTGGCGGCGAACCGGGATCCTCCAGTCCCAGCCTCCCAAGTACTGGGATTACAAGCATGCGCCACCATGCCCCACTCGGGGCAAAGGTTTTGAAGGATGACTAAGAATTTGTCCTAAAAAAAAATCAGAGGGAGTTTTTAGGATTCCAGGTAGAGGGAGTATCCTAGGCAGAGGGAAGTCTGCAGGGAGAACAGAGAATTTTTGTGTACATGCGTGCATGCGCGGGTGAACACGTGTGTGTGTGTGTGTGTGTGTGTGTGTAGGGCATAGTGAACAGGCAGTGGAAGGGAATCAGAGGAAACCCAAGCCCAAGACACAGCTGTCAAGGCAGGGAGAGAGGGCACTAAGACAATCTATTGCTCCCAGGTGCCTTTGCTCCTTCACAAGACTATGCCATGCCTGGAAGTGTTTCCAGGCTCCCCTACGTGCTCCCTTTCTGGACTTCACCTCATCCTTTACAGAATCCCACAGTGCTTCACAACAGACTTCTGTTTTCAAATCCCAGGGATGCTGGACCTCAGGCAAGGTCCGTCACCCCTCCCTGCCTGGGTTTCCTCAACTATGAGAATGCACACAGCCCGTGGTGGTAGGTCGCAGGAGACTTCAGTGGACTAACCCACATGCAGTTTAGAAGGCAAAGAAAGAGCCTGCGTGTCCCAGCTCCCTGTACTTCCTGTAAATACTGTGAACGCTAGTAAGCATGAGATTTTAGGATAGGGACAAAGTGGACGAATGAGACATGGGCAGGCGGGGTCACATAAATGTTCCTAAAAGGAAGACACTGAACAAATGAGGCAGGGAGGAAATGGTGGCCACCAGCTGCGGGTCCCTGCCAGATTGTCCTGTTCTCTCCCACAAAGCAAAACGAGGAATTCTGGGTGTCCCCAGCCAGTGTGCCCCTCGCCTCAACTGGTATTTACATAATGCAGCTTTGGCGGGAGGTGGGGTGGTCTAAGAAACTTCCCGCCTCACTGTCCCCCTGTACTGGGGCAACACTGCATAATGATTGGGGTTGAAGGAAACTTGGTTCGAAACGTATGAGTTCATTTTTATGTTCTACTGAGAAAATTTATTCAGTGTGACTGCTCAGTAGCGAGCGCCGTAAAACACCTTAATCCCTGGTTGAAGAAAGGTAATGCCTTGACAGATGTGTGCCTCCTACTTCCCTCCCGGCCATGTCTCAACAACAAACCTTTATTTCTGCTTCCCGGCTGTAGCAGGCAAGAGAAAAAATGAGGAGAGCAATAAAGCAGTCAGAAATCTCAGGAGCCAGGCGGCGACGCAACGGTAATGACAGATTTTTAATGTGGCGGAGAGATTGACAGGGAGATGTCTTCGGAGCAAACACTCACCAGATGGGATACAAACGGTTTATTGGAGGAGAAAGAAGCAGCTGAACCGCGGAGAGGGCGGGGGCAAGGTGGGCTTTCTGGTTTCTGCAAGGAAACACCAGCGAGGGCAAAGGGGCAGGCGTGAGGAAGCATCCGGGGGAACGTCTCCCAAGTGGGGCTTTCACACAAGGCCTCCCTGCCTCCTCTCACCCCAAACTGGAGGCTGACGACCCCAAGAGGGCCGCTCTGGAAGGGGAGGACTTGGATTCCAGACGAGTGCTGCTCAAGTCGGTTCCACTCTATTGAATCTTGGAAGTTTGGGGTATTCTGGAGCAACAGGACCCTCTGCGGTGCCTGTGTTTCTGTTCCACAAATATTTTCAGCATCTCCTTGGTGCCAGGTTCTTCCTGGACCAGGCTCTGCAGTGAAGGGAAGGCATTTCTGACCTTGGGTTCAGTGAGATGTGCATATTTAGAGATCTGTAAAGACTATTATTAGCTATTAAATGACGTGTATGTGTGAATACATAGGTATATGTCTTTGTCTATCCATCTATACACTCAATCATTCCATCCATCCATCCATCCATCCATCCATCTATTCATCAATTTTTCCATCTATTCATCCATCCACCCACCATCTATCCATCCAGCCATCTATCTACCTATTCATCCACCTATCCACCTACCATCTACCCACCCATCTATTTGTCCATACACTCATCCATCCCCTTTTCTCTCCTTTTAAGATCAATTTTCTGTATACAGCTGATAATATGTTTGAAACAGCCCAAAATGATGGCATCTTCCAATTTAAAAAAATCTACAAAAAGCCGGGCGTGGTGGCGCACGCTTGTAATCCCAGTACTTGGGAGGCTGAGACAGGAGGATCTGGGTTCGCGGCCAGCTTCAGTTACTTAGTGAGGCCCTCCGCAACTTAGTGAGACCCTGTTTCAAAATAAAGAATAAAAAATAGGGCTGGGGGTGTAGCTCGGAGGTAGAATGCCCCTGGGTTCAATCCCAAGTGCCGCAAAAAAAAATCTACAAAAATCATATGTCATTTAAAACAGTTAGAGTGAAACTCATAAGATGCTGCAAAATAATCACTTACTAGTAGTATGTGGGGGTCCAGAGGCATGATGTCATAGTCAAGGGCCGCATGTTCTATGTTGCTGTGGCCTAAAAGACTATGGCGACGACTGAAGCAAAAAATGAAACACACCTTAGGGAAGGAACCCCAGATCTTATGCCAATAATGTGAATGATACAAGGTCCCCAAGTGTCCTGATTTAACTCTGGGGGTTCCTCCAATGTTGTCATGAACCAGATCTGACCTTGAGTAAATCCTTTCTTTTCTCTGCCTCCGTTTCCCTAGTTTGTAAAATCAGGGGGCATGGTTTCTCACCTCCTTTTGTCACTAGCATTTTAGAATCCTAAGCACAGGTTCCTGCCAGTGGATATGCTCAAGGAGAATGGTAACTATAAAACCACAAAGCTCTGGAATGACTTTCAGCAGTGGAACGTGTTTTCACAATGCCCAATACAATAAAGATACTTTTCTCAAATAATCCGTGGCAGATGAATTTATCCTCTTTAAAAATAATACAATTCAACATAAAGATGCCCCCTTTCAGCACCAGGAGCTTCAACCCCGAGTGTCCTTGGAAGAAAACAAATGAAACCCATGCTTCAGAGGGATGGGAAGCCAAGTTGAAACCTGTTGTCACAGGCCTGCAGAAATGTAGATCCGTGAGATTTCAGGCCAGACGTTGGGTGCGAGACATCTTGCAACAGGGAGGGAAGGAGAAGGGCGAGAGAAAATAGTGGTTACATGGAAGGAAAGAATGGGAGAAAAACAGCTCTATCCCTAGCCGTGCGGATTGAATTCTTCTTTAGCACATCAGTGGTCTCATCTCCACCAAGACAGAAATCCACCGTGAGGAGCCGACACTGCAAGCCCCCAGAGGGACGCTCAGGGTTTCTGTACTGGAGCCAGCTTGGTGCAAAGAGACCCTTTTAGTCACTTTGTATAGGACTCTATTTTCCAGCTCCATCAAGGGTTGGGGGCTTCAGTGTCTGAGGAAAGAAAAAAAAAAAGAACCAAATCCGCGTGCGATGGAAAGTGGCATTTGCAAGGTGTGCATCTGGCGTGCGTTCTATTCACGTTTCATCCTGCCCAGTCTTACGGGCTCCGAGGAAATCGCCCGAAGCGCCTCTCCCGTCTCTGTTCAGCCCAGCGTTTCTACTTTTGTTTTAAAACAAATGGCCAAACAAACAAACCATTTTGTTTTTCATAGACTACTGTTCCTCTGAGCTCCTATATTGTCCTGTTCAAATTTACTTCTTCAAAACTTAAAATCCTGCTTGGCTTGAAAACCTGGCTGAGTAAGAACATTTGGGCCCAGAAACTAAACAAGGTGGGAGGTTAGAAGACAAATAGGCAGCTGGATTTTTGAGCTATGAACAGGAGGTTTCATTGGGTTTATTTTAAATAAATAAAGGGAGGCATTACAAGTTCTTGATTTGATTTTATACTATCTTTTGAAATTTCAGACAAGTTTTATTTATTTATTTATTTATTTATTTATTTGCAGTATTGGCAATTGAACCCAGGGGCATTCTACCTCCAAGCTACACCCCCAGCCCTACTTTTGTTTTATTCTTTATTTTGAAACAGGGTCTCACTAAGTTGCAGAGGGCCTCACTAAGTAGCTGAGGCTGGCTGCGAACCTGCGATCCTCCTGTCTCAGCCTCCCAAGTACTGGGATTAAAAGTGTGCACCACCCCGACCAGCTCAGACAAGATTTTTAAAATTCCAAACCTATCATGACAGGCCTTTTCCCTGTTTATTCTGCAAGAAAAATCTATAGCGGCTGGGGGTCTAGCTCAGTAGCACTTGTTTAACATGAACAAGGTCTTGTTTCTGTCTAAAGAAGAGAGGGAGAAAAGGAGAGAGGGAGGGAGGGAGGGAAAGAAGGAGGGAGGGGAAGGATTGGTGCTAGAGTAGAGTTGTTCCAACTCTACTCCAGTCTCCAGTTTCTAGATGTGACTGCAGGTGAGCTGTCAGGTTATCAGAGCCTCAACATGTTTGCCTATAAATTGGGTACAAGATGATTGGAATATGAATCCCAGGAGAATCTCATGACTCATGTATGTGAACGGGACTGAGAAACCATAGAGTATCCTACAGTTGTATCCTAATAACTATCCTAAATAATTATCCTAATGTCATTTGTGACGATGCTGACAATTCTCTAACTTGCTGCTGTCTGGGTAACTCAAAGATGTTTCCTTTTACAATGAATTACATCTCAATCAAAATAGGCTTTCCTGATTTTGGGTTCAAATATTAATTTGCTTCTCCTTCATACATACAAGTCCCACGGTATGACAGTTCTCACCTTGCCTATGCAGGACAGAGACGTTCCATCAGTTCTCTGGGGGAAGTCACCGGGAGTTTAACTTTGGTCTGCCTCTGTTTAGAGGTAAACTGTATCATGGCATTTCTAGTCATTTTCCATGATATTTTCATTCCACTCCCTGCCCTTTGTCATTTTAGACACTGAGCAGGCAGAAATAGATGGAGGGCTAAACTGGGCTCAGTTAGATCTTGTGCACTCACGCGAAGTCCTTTGGCGTGGATGGGGCTCAGGTCCTGCCTGTTCCCTGGCAAGTCTCCCCAACTTTCTCAGCAAGAACTGAGGATCGGGCTTCAAATCATTTCTAAGGCCCTTTGCCTCTTCCGTAGCCCAGTACGTACCTCCTCTATATTATACAAGCAAAATCTGCCAAATGATCCAGCCCTCATTTTATCTTATTGATCCAAGTTAAGAGATCAAAATCTCCAGCCTGCCACAAAGTATAAATCAACTGATTTTTTTAAAAAGGTGGAATCAGTAGCTAAGCATTGATCTATTACACCTATCAGTAGTCTCTCTGCTCTGATCTTTTGTTTTTTTTTTTATTTTAAAAGTAACAAGCCAGGCACTGTGGTTCATGCCTATAATCCCAGTACTTGAGAGGCTAAGGCAGGAGGATTGCAGATTTGAGGCCAGCACATGGTAACTTATGCAGATCCTGTTTCAAAATAAAAAAAATATAAGGGCTGAAGGTATAGTTCAGAGGTAGAGTGTCCCTAGGTTCAATCCCCAGTGCCATAATAATATTGATATAATAATAATAATAATAGTAACAAAGGCAGAAAATTAAGAAAGTAAAAAATCTGCAGATGGTCCTGGCTAGAAGTTTGTTTCTATCTTTCTAATATCTTAGAAAGGCAAACACTTACATGTTTTAATGTATGTAATAGGGTCTTATTTTTGAGTAAGGAGAATTTTTTATACTTTTATTGGTGCATTACAGTCTCACATCATAATGTAGCTCATAGTGATAGTGACATTTACACAAATGCATACGGTACATACTGTCATATAAACATTTTGACTTCTTAGAACATTTTTTTTCTACAACATAACATTTCCTTATATGCTTCCTCTCTGCCCAATTATAATCAAAGCTCTGTGAGAGCAAGGGTTGGCTGTCTGCACTGCTGTATGCTTTGAATTTAGGGCTGTGCCTAGGACACAATAAGCCCAAAGTAAATATGTTGAGTAAATAAATCTATAATATTCCTCCCGGTGTGTACATCTTAACTTGTTCCATTCAGATCTTCCTGCCCTGTTACCTCTGAGGGTGGGATCCAGTCCACTTCATTCACCACTGTGTCTCGCCACTTAGAGCAGTGCCCGGAACCAGGTAGGTAGGTGCTCAATAAACACTGCTCAGTGAACGAACACGATGTCCCAGCTCTGGACTCTCCAACTGTTTCCAATATTTTGCCACCATAATAAAAAAATGCAGCAAATATTTTTGCAGTTCAATATTTCTGAACAAAATTCTTACAAAAAAATTTAAATATTTTGTAAGAAGCAATTCCAGGGAAATTTAATTGTGGGGTTGTTGGGTATGAACATGCTAAAATTTTTGATACATATTAGAAGTTTGCCCCCAGAAAGTTCTTTCCTTTTTTTATTTATCATTATTATTATTTTTACCAATTTACTTTCAAGAGCAGTAGAAATAGTACTTTTCCTAAAGCCTCAGCACCAAAAAAAACTTAGTTTTTGTTGTTGTTGTTGTCGTTTGTTTGTTTGTGTGATACTGGGGATTGAACCCAGATTATTTTGAAACAGGGTCTTGCTAAGTTGCTGAGAGTCTCATTAAATTGCTAAGGCTGGCTTCGAACCTGTGATCCTCCTGTCTCAGCCTCCCAAGTACTGGGATTACAGGTGTGCACCACCATGCCCAGAGACTTTAGTTATTTAATAGAAGAAAAGTCATATCTCTCATTTCTTTGGCTATATAAGGGGATTTAACATTTTTGTATATAACTCCAGTATTTATTTCCTCATTTGTGCATTTTTATTTGATGTTTTTTCTTTTATTGTTGAATATATTAAAATATATAAACATTTTGGTTCCATTCTTGACAAATAGTAAGCATTGTTCACTTTTATCATGACTTGTTATCTATTTTCCCTTTCTTCTTTCTATTAAGCTGTAAGAACTTACATATTATATATCATGCAAACATATTTACATATTATTATCTGACATATGCATTGAAACTATTTTATTTATTTGATAAATATTTTATTTTTATATTGCCACTCTACCCAGCATTTCTTTTGCTTTTTCTTTTTTTCTCCTGCCTTTGGAGCTAATTTTGCCTTTGAACCACGTGGGTAACATTTAATATACTTTTCAAACTCATGCAATATTTACGGTACTGATTGAGTTTAGGAGAAACACCAGTAAGCTAAACTATCTTATTAAATAATATCCCATTCTGTTTGTGATGTACAATTTTCAAAGTAGCTTACTACGTTTTCCTTTGGAATGTTCCGGTAACCCTTGCTGTGGCAGGTGGGTGACTTCGATACGCCCATTTTTACAGAGGAGGTTAGCTGTAAGCAGGTGAGCAAGGACTGGCGTCTATTTTGACTTTATTCCCAGGATTCCATGCATCTGGGTGTTTTCTTTAGAGATCTGAAGAAAAGAAGGGCGATGGTGACGATGATGATGACGATGATGGTGAAGAGGAGTGGCTCTAGGTTCCCTGCCAGCCTTTCAGTGGTCTCCGCTCACCCCTCATTCCTAAGTCTGAGGTCCAGGGGTGGGGAGGGGTGGGTGCCGCTTCTTGGGTTCCTATTATGGGCCAGGTGCTTCCACAAACATTTTCCTAGCTAATCCTCGCTGCAGATGCTGGCAGGCTGAGTTATAATTCCAGGTGTCTTTTCCCCTTTTTAAAGAAAAAGAATTTGGGTCCCTCAGTTCCCCCAGGAGCCCCCCACAAATAGAAGAGGCAGAATTCCAGCCAGACCGTGCACACCCCAGGCCCAGGGCCTCCCCTCTCGTCCTGCAGTATTAATCCTGACAACGGCAGCCCCTGACTTTGAGTGGCAAATTATAGCCTGCTTGTATAATAGCGCTCCATCTTATTTATTCATTTTTTTTTGAATTCCTAAAATCTCATGGTAAGCAGATCAGCATGGCCCCCTGCCCCCCGCACTGTGGAAGTTTGATAATGTATGTCCTAACCGCTTAATTGATTGATTACCTCACTGCCGCTTCCTGAGGTACCGAATTTATCTCTAATAGCCAGAGTCGGGCTCCGCAGGCAACCGTGGGGGGGACGGGGGTCCCTTGGTGTCGATTTGCTCTTAACTGGAAAGTCATTACCACTTAATACATGTAGATTGTGTTGAAAGAAAATTATGTGTAATGAAATGAGGGAAAAATTAGTGGAGTGTTATGGGCGAAAGCAGATGTTAGGGAGGAATTACGCTAGCAGAGATAATCACCTTCGCTGGTATTGTGTGTGCTGGGGTGTTAACTGAGGGAGAGAGCTAAATGAAAGCATTGATCGACACACATTCGCCCCTCAGAACCATGCCGAGGGACGGCGCCCCCAGGACCCGGGGACCCGCTCTGCAGTCTGGTTCCCCCAGATCCGTGGCTCCTTCTCCTGCGACCTCCCGAGATGTCTGGACACAAAGTCCACCTGTTTGGTGCCGAGGAAGATGGCCCAGGGAGGCCAGGTGACAGAGCTGCAATGCCTACCACATTCGCTGAATCCGGGAAAACAAACAAACAAACAAAAAGAACATCTTCTCCCACCCAAACCAAAAAAGCAACAAAACAGCTAAAAAAAAGTCTTAGCCTGTGTGAGGATAAGACTGTGGAATCTTTTGCAAACAGTCTGATCCAAAAGGAAGTGTGGAAGCGCCGTGCTTTCTGGATGACGTCTGGCAGAATAAAAACTCATTGACCAGACAGAGGTGGTAGCACGCACCTGTCATTCCAGTACTTAGAAGGCTAAGACAGGAGGATCACAGGTTCGAGGTCAGCCTCAGCAACTTAGCGGGGCTCTCAGCAACCTAGTGAGACCCGGTTTCAAAAAATAAAGAACAAAAAGGGCTGCGGGTGTAGCTGAGAAGTAGGATGCCCCTAGGTTCAATCCTCAGTAACACACACACACACACACACACACACACACACACACACATACCTCACCAGCCTAATGTTATGGGGTCCTTGGGTCAAAGACCAAGCTCCATTGTCCAAACCTGTGTGGAGGGAGATGAAGGCCAGAGAGACACAGAGGTCCTTGTTTGCAGTGTCAGGCAGGGAGGCAGAAGGAAAGCCAGCTTGTGACTGCCCGGTGGCCAGTGTGCAGTAGCCCACACTGGGCATCTGGTATTCTCGGGTCTGACTGCTATGAGGCAACATTGGAAAGTGACTGGATGTTTTCAGCATTCTGTCAAGTGTACAAATACCCGTGCATTCTAGAGCCGTGCAGGAATGTTGAAGCCTCCGTTTTCAGCAGGTGGCTACTCCCTTAGCCTGCACCTAAGACTTTTTAGAAATAATTGGATTAGTGGTTGGGGATTTAGCTCAGTGGTAGAGCACTTGCCTAGCATGCCTGAGGCCTTGGGTTTAATCCCAGCACAGGAAAAAAAAAATTGGATTGACCATCCTTAAAGTTGTTCCTAATATAAAACCCCAAGATGCCCTGGTGATAGTTCAAATCCTCCTGATGCTCTGCAGGACCAAACAGGCTTTTAAAATGGCAACTAGTCATCTCTAACCATATGGGCTACAGGCTGGACGACGGTCAGGGTAAAATCCATTTCATGACCATGCCAAGTTAATGACCTCTGCAGCCAGTGTCACATTGCCGATTGACCAAAATATTTGCAAAGTACTAAATGCAATGCCTAGTTCATAGAGTATGTGCTCAATAGTTAATTTTCATTGTTCATTTGAATAACTTAGGTTTTGCATAGAAGTATAGTACATGTTATAAAGATATGTGTGTGCACACGTGTGTACATGTAAAGTGAGCAAGAGACTTGATTGGGATTATAGCATAGACATCATTTTAAATGTTACTAACTTAATGCTCAATTGGGATTATCATATAGAAATAAATAGTTTTTGAATGTTACTGAATTAATGCTAATGAATTTATTGACAGGCCCATCCTAATCAATTAACACAAGGAACTCTACAACTGGATGTTGCAGACTTTTGTTTCCAATGTTATGAAGATTCCCTGATACTTACAATTGTTGAGGGTGCCTGCTCTACACATCATACATTAACTCTGTTCTGGAGAGAACTGGCAGAAAGCCAAAGGACCCGGAGTTTAAATCAACAAAGTTACTCTAGCCACACTGACAGCATCCATACATAAATCCTATCTTGTGGCAACACCCATTGCTGCTCCATCTGAACAGCCCAAGTAGAAATGGCGGGCATTTTCCTCCCGCCACTCGCAAGTGTTGAAGACAAGCACTCTTTGGATCGTGAGACAGAAAATGGTGTCATGCCTCTACTTAGAGCCAACAGCATTTACCAAATGTCCTTCCTCTGCTACCGAGGAGACCATGCTGTTTGCCAGGCCTGTGAAGGTGGTAGTGTTCCAGGACATTTTGTTTGCATGATAATGATGCTCCTGATGAAGAGCAGCAGTGGACTGCCCCTCAGAGTATACAGCACAGCTTATGTGCTACTTGCTAAAGAAACCACACACAGTAACAGAAACCTGGCAGGCAGAGAGGAGCTTAATGAACTGTATCACACACACACACACACACACACACACACACACACACACATACACAAAGAGCAGCAGCAGCAAAACTCATCCTTAATCTTTCTCCTCACCTAATAGAAGGCCTCTGATTGTTCAGGAACCTTCTTCCATTCTTTGTCTATGGACACATGTGTGTGTGTGTGTGTGTGCATGCATGTGTGTGTGTGTGTGTGTGTGTGTGTGTTCGTACAGGTATGCCTCATCTCTGAGGACTTGGTGGTGTGCAGTGGAAAGAATACACTATTATTTAACTAGCTAACCACAATAAGTAAGAGGTTTTTCGTTATACTAATCCAGCAACAAACACCCTTCTGTGATGTGTAGCCGATCTCTGATTATTTGCTTTTAGGGTCAATTTCTAAAATACACTTTGGCTGCCGTGGTATGTGATTGTTTCAAGGGTCTGATAAATATTGCAGTTAGTAGCTTCAGAATGAAATCCAGGTGAAGAGACCCCAGAGTGTCTTAGCTCTTTTTGAAGAAACACATCTGCTTTTTGGCCAAGCTGACTTCATAGATCCTAGTGGGTTAGGTATCATTATTTACCCAGTTTAAAAAAAGAAAAAGTTGCCAGGTGTGGTGACACGCTTGTAATCCCAGTACTTTGGGAGGCAGAGACCGGAGGATCCGGGTTCGCGGCCAGCCTCAGCTCTCTCTCTCTCTCCCTGTCTCTCTCTCTCTCTCTCTCTCTCTCTCCTTAGCGAGGCCCTCCGCAACTTCGTGAGACCCGGTTTCAAAATAAAGTATAAAAAATAGGGCTGGGGTCGTAGCGCGGAGGTAGAACGCCCCTGCGTTCAATCCCCGGTACTGCAAAAAAAAAAAAGAAAGAAAGAAAAAGTTTATGTATTACTCATTTTACATGTGAGGCACGTGCCACAAACAAACTCATTTTAAACATCACAAAAGCCCAACCAACTAGGGATCCAGGGCCTAGTTGGGAGCTACCTCTGCACATTGAGAAATACTAGCAGTGAGTGTTGAGGAATTCCATCATGACTACGAAGACAAACGCACCACGCAACGAATATAGCAATTACTGGGGAACTCGACCCCAACACGAGACGTGATTCTACCCATTGTCAGTGCGGTCTTTAGTTCATCATTCAACTTCTTTGAGCCTCTCTTCTTATTGGGTAACAGGGATAGTCTAACTTGCTAAGTTATTGAGAGAATTCAAAGAAATCGAGTAAGTACGATGGTGTAAGCCTCTTGACCATTTCTTTTGATGGCAACTACAATCAGTATTGTTGCAACTCTCTACAAGTTTTTTGATCCTGGTAAGAGTTTTGGAAAAATCCCTCGAGCCATGTTCAAATGCCAGCTGGATGTGCAACCTTGGCGAAGTGGTTTTAACTCTTAGTTTCCTCGCTTGTGAACCGAAAAGTAAAGATTACCTACCTTGCTGGGTGTTAGTGATGAATTAATGAGAATGCTGACGTAAACTGGACTGATGCAAAACCTGATGCACAGTAGGGCCTCATAGTAGGAACATAGTAAGTCTTTACCTTTTAAATCCATGAATAACAACCATAGACATTATATTTTTAAAGGTCGAAGACCTGGTTTCCCAGATTCACAGCTGAGCGAATTTTCCAAGGGGAGACCAGCTCGCTGTTCATTTGTCTCTGCAGTAATGGCTTTAAGAGGCAAGCTGACTTCCTCAGAGCCCCTGGAAAAACTGTGATGAATGTTTCGTTGACTAAAAGAATAATTAAATTGCTCAGTGCTGGATCCCACTAAGTGAAATGGCACTGCCGCCGTCGCACGTTGCTGTTATTATTTATAAATACAAAAAAGCAACATTTAGTTAATGATGTGGGTCTGCCCACAACAGATCCCTGGCAGGCGGAGCCCAGGCTCTGTCTGCTCCCCTCTCTGCATTAACTTAGGGGAAGGCCCTGCTTTCAGCCACGCAGTGGAGGAAGGGCCTCGCGTGTGTGGTTGGTTTTACAGTTGCTAACAGCTCCTTGTCCTCCAAGTCGTTGTCTGTCATACCAGGGTCTCAATTTACCTTACTTCAGCTGGGAGTGGAGTGTCCCATGCGAAGGTCATGCAGACTTCTCCCAGCATGGACTTTGGAAAAGTATGTCCCTGGGTTTAGAACTCAGGGAGTGGCTTTGAGCTGAGGGAATCACCCATGAACTTCAATCTCCTCATTGGTAAAACTGAGATAAAATAGACTGGAAAGGTTTTCCTAGGGTAACCAGAGGAAACAACACGTGGAGAATCTCAGGCTTATGGTGGAACCTCAGTAAGGGTGAATTCCTTCTGTCTCTCTCTCTCTCTCTCTCTGAAGGCAAATATATTCCTATTATCTTAATTTTTGTTGGTTTTATTTCAGCATGGTGGGAAAACTCTGCAATATACATTCAAAACTACTTAACTATTCTTCAAACTTCATTGTACATATAGTACTTGTTACTTAACTATCATGACTTTGAGCTGCTCTTATACCAAATGTCCCCAGAATGTTATGATGCCTTGTTCTTATATTTCCCAATTTTTTTAAATAATTCTTTTTCTTGTCTTTCTCTTCCTGATTGACTTGCTAGTAGCCAATTCTCTGAGTAATAACATTTTATTTTTTAGTTGAATGTTGGTTTTTTTTATTCAGTCCCCAAATCTGTACTTCATTTTTTCAAAAATTGTTTTATTAGTGCATCTTATCAGCTACCTTAGTCTTCCATCCTTTTCAGCAAGCTAAAAGCCAAGTGAGTGATTATTATCCTAGCTCTTGATTTTGAATTGAGTCCACTATAAAAGACTAGGACATCATAGTTCATTCCCTGTATGTGGTATCATTTACTAACATGATACCAGAGACTGTATCAGTTATAAAGAAAAGAGGTTTCCTTTGGCTGGTAGTTCTGGTTTGAGGTCAAGGGACAGTGTCTGGTGATGGACTTCTCCCAGGTAGAATCTCCAGGCAACTCAGGACCTCACATGGCAAGAAACAGGGAGCTTGCAAGAGACCTAGATGGCTTTTATAATGGTCCTCCTCTCTCTGGAAATAACCCATTAGCCTATTCGAGACAACCCATTAACACATTAACCCATTAGTCCATCAGTCATGGGAATGGATTAATCCATTCTTGAGAACAAAGCCTTAATCACCTCTTAAAGGTCTCACCTGACTCCACCTCTTAATAGCTGATAACGGGGACTGAATTCAACTTGGGTTCCAGAAGAGGCAAGTCATACTCAAACCTTAGCAGCCTTTCAACTGATTAAAAATAATTAAGTGCCTCGACTCTTGGGAGGCCTTTTCAGCTTCTTGGCCATGCTGTGGAGAGCTGAGGACTCGAGTGGGCAATCTACAGATGACAGCACTCAAACCCAGAGGTGGGAAATCAGGTAACACAGAAGGCTACATTATTTGTTCATAAATGCTCACTTTCCATTTTTTTGCTATCCCGAACACAGAGTTTAAATCCCATCTCTTTGATATTGCGTTTGACTCTATGATTTGTTTGGGTCAATGGGATATGAAACAATAAAATGTTTATCACATCTAAACAACAACTTTTAGAGGCAGTGAGTTTCAGTCAACTCTCTTCTGCCATAAGCAAACACTTTTGAGCAGACATGGGAATCTTTCCTACACTGAGATCTAGGTCTCAGAAAGGGAAGAACTAGGGGGCAGATTCATACTCCTCCAGCAGACTGGAATGGAGACTGAGCATAGAGCTGCAAAACCTCAGCCTACCCAAGGCTTACATGGAACATGGTACATGTAACTTGGCACAACAAAAAATTAGGAGTTATTTGTTACACAGCATTATGACAGCACAGCTGACAGGTACAGAAAGGAAGACAACAGATTTGTGCTTTTTACACAAATTTTACAAGACAGAAACTGTGAGTGTATTTAAATCTATCCTGAAGTGACAAAACAGATTTCATAGAGATAACATTTGAAGTGTGGGTCAAGGATTATCGGGGAGAGTAAGTTTGTTTAAATGTTGACAACATATTTGATGAAGTGTCAAGTATATTACCAATGAACCGTACACAAATCAACTTGGACAATAGGCTAACGAGAGAAATATTTTCAATGAATGAGTCTGCTCTCATGCATTATTTTTGAATTTGGGCTCTGCAATAACATTCAGATTGAGAACTTCAGTTTTTCCTTGACTTGGTTGAGTTCTTTTGGGAATTTAGACATTGTTCTGTAAATTCAGAGTTTAGGCTCATTTCAATTGGAAGAAAACACAAAAGCTCACCTCAGCATCAATACAAGTAGATTTCTTAAAACATAAGTATCTTTCTAAAAAAATGCAAATATAGAATTTTGTATTCAGATGTTTATTCTTAGATGTGTTGTTCAAATATGAAATACAATTATAGTATTTCTTCAGATATATGTTTATACTGGTTTATGTTTATAGAGTGTATTCAAAAGAAAATTTTGAGATTATATGGGCTACAATTTGAACCCTGTTTCTTTATTACTTACTATTATGTAATCTAGGGGAAATCATTCAATTTCTCTGAGGCTCAGTAGTCTCATCCCCCAAATGAGGTGGTTATTCATATTTGATGCCATTATTCTGAAGAGCAAATGAGATAACACCTGTAGAAGAACTTAGCCACGTAAAAGCAAGTCCTTTCTCTTGCTCTGGACTTCTAATAGCCAGTTCTCTGAGTAATAACATTTTTATCAGCTACCTTAGTCTTCCATCCTTTTGAGCGAGCTTAAAATCAAGTGATTATTATCATATCTATTGCTTCTGAATTGAGTCCACAGTAAAGAACTAGGGCATCATAGTCCATTTTCTGTTGCTAATAGCACAATACCAGAGACTGTGTAATTATAAACTAAAAAGGTTTACCTCGGCTCCCTCCCTCCCTTCCTTGAAATATGAAAGATGTATGTGCTTGAATATATCCCCATGTATTTCACATGACCTTTGTTCAAAATTGATGATGGTCACTTTAAACATAGGGGATGGCTACAGGGTAGAAAAGTCCAGTGGGCAGAGCTGCCTACACCATTGGTGAATTTCTGAAAGGCTCTTCTATAAATGAAAGATTCGAAGGGAAGGGAAGTTTGGGGTTCATGGTAAAGGATGGAATTAGCTAAAGTATCTGGATTTTGCTCTGTGGTCAGGGACATCTATGGAACTGTTTTTTTGATCTAGAATGGTATTCCTTTTGAGTACCATAAGGAGTAATGAGTGTTATGTATCAAGTCTGGTCTTTGATCTCTTTTGTTTGGTAAAACTGAGATAAACAAAGAATTCCTTACAGCAAGAAATTTTAGCGCTTTTAATATGTTAATGTCTTGATTTTTGTTGAGTCCTAGCCTCCCCTATACCTTCTCTCATTTTTGTTCTGTAATTTTAAATGACCTTACTTAATTCTTAAAACACCCCTGTGTGGTAGTTAGCAGCTGGTTATTTTGACTGTATAAGTTTGTCTTTATAGATAAGGAAACTACTAGGTTGTAGGAAAGTTAAGTCAAAGGCCCTAGGTCCCAGAGTTAATAAATAATGAGCAGAGATTTGAACCCATTAGAGAGTTTATCCACTACAACTTCAACAACTTTAAAGGTTTTCTGTTGTCTACTTTAAAATTATTTTATCTTGGTTACCATCCCATGAAACAGTTACTTTGGAGATGTGCACTGATTTTTCTTGGGACTTCGCTTTTCCATTTTGCTCCCTGGTCCCCCAAGAATGTGCAGACTACACTTCGAGAAGTACAAGGGTTAGGGTTGAATGAAATAGTGACACATCACACTGTGAAAAATATTCAGACCAAAATGAACGTGATTCCTTACTGAGGACCACAGTTGCGGAGTCTCTCGGTTACAACTCTTGCACTGTGTTGTAAATCTGAAGAGGTAGTTAAAAATTTGAAATTGGAGGGCAACAGCGGCTGGGCTATCACCTTACAAAAGGCCTTCGGATTAAAGAATTCCCTTTCAATGCTTTGATCTGCTCTGCCCTGTCCAGGCTAAGCTCCCCTTAGAGAAAGCAAGTAGACCTGATTTCGGGGCTTAATCATGTGGCCTTTTCAACCGAGCACCAGATTTGCTTTAATGATTCTTGTAAGAGTGATTCATCCGGGATTCTCGCCTGTGTCCCTTTTGTGCCTGGCTACAGATGTGCATCTAGAACACATTGAGTTCTACAGTTTCAAAGAGTGGACGCCCACTTTGTGCATATGATTAATTCTACATGCCCCTAATTATACCCACAATTGGCTAATTGCATCCACAATTAGCCAATTGCAGGCCCAATTGGCCACTTGTCCCGTAATTTGAAGGTGCAAGTGGACAACTGAAGAAACAATTAGATGCATGCAGAGTTTTACATATTTAAAGAGGGGGCGGGGGAGGGAGGGCCATGGAAAACTGGGTCTTAGTACAAAGCAAAAAAATCTATATGTGGAGGTCTTCGAAAAAGAAAGTGATAGTTCCTTGGACTTTTTATTCTCACGCAATTTCCAAAGTCAATATTTTTTCCCCTCCTAAAAAACTATGAAGCGAACAAACACTCGCTTGCTTTAAATCTGTAAGAACAAACTTCTGGGTCTCAAAGCCTGTGAGTTAGAAAGGAGCACCAGGAAAGCAAATGTGTCTCTGAGGAAAGCAGAGAACGATACCAAGCTTTGGGCCCCATCTCCATGATGTTTCTCATTTCTCCTCCACTTATTTTTAATTTTCTCCCATTCAGGAAGCTCTCAATGCATCGACGTTTCTCATTTCTTCCCCCAGTAGCTACATTATCCAGGAGACCCAGAAGAAACAGCTGTTTTGACTCCCAATTTTACATAGTCACACTCAGGAAATATGATCCTGTTAGAAATTCTTTGCTCAAGTACAACTACTTTCATTCCATAGCTACCAAACCTATAAATACTCTCGTTCTGAGCCGCCTTCTTCTCAGGTGTTTTACCACCGGAAGCTCAGCTCCAGACGAGGAGCCTAAAATAGCCAGAAATCTAGAAATCGGGTGAAAAGGGACACATCGTAATCCCCTAGTGCACAGGGACTGAGGACTACGGGATGCTGCTCAGAGCAGGGTTTGGGGCTGAGAAAGAGGGAGTCTCCTATGCTGCAGATTCAGTTACTTCTAATGTCATTGCAAGCTAAAAGGGAATGAGATGGCTATGGCTTTCCTCACACCTGCAGTTTATATTTCCAGAGGCTTCTGCCCTCTGTCCATCGGTCACAGACTCAGAGGTCAAGCCAGAAATTCTGTAGGTATCAGGAATGCCTGTGACCAAGCAAAGACTCACTAACCCTGGAGGACATACCGCTGCCTCCCATTTTCCCAAACGGTGTGACCTATAAAACATGAGTCCCAGGAGCTTTCCTGAGAGCAAAGAATTTCAGTCAAAGATAGATGGGAACGCAGATAAAAAATAAAAAACAAAAAGGTCAGCACTAAAAGAAAAAAAAAACATTAAACTCATTTCTTAACCCACTATATTTCAATTGTAATTGACCTGGGAATTCTACTTTTGATATAATAGCTAATACTAGGCTACCGAATCAGAGTTTAAGTGGCACACTTTAAGAAATGCAGCACCGGACTACAGTTAAGAGCTAAATTGATAGGTTAGCGGGCACCTCGAACAAACCTTATTAAATGTTTTTGAGATGGAAGGAAATTTTAAAAAGGAGGCTCTCAGGATTCGAGAGTGGGGACTATATCAAGGAACTTGGAAATAAAAATCTGTTTGGAATTAGCATCACAACTCTGTTCACTGGAGTTAGATCGTTCACCTCTCTGTGCCTCAGTTTCCTCATTTATTAATAAAAGAGTGGGATTCGATGGACAGGAAGGTCTTCCCTGCCTGGCATCCTGTAATACTCCGCAGAACCAAAATACAATGTGCTGAATGAACTTGTCTCTCCTCTCTCTGCTCAATCTCTACTGCCTGCTCCCCCTATAATCAGAAGAGGAGAGTTTCTAGTTATACAATTCCTGAACATTAGTTCCTGATCTGGGATGTCTCTTAACTTTCCTCAAAGAGAAACTGAGCATAATAATACATCCCAAGAAGACTGGACGAGTTGATGAATGCCAAAGCCATTTGAAGCCTGTGCAGCACTCCGTATTACTGTTCGCTCTTCGTGTAACATACTAGCAGTTTATGAAAAAGTAACTAGTAGCTATACTAGTGGCTATAGCATAGAGTTAGTCATCATTAGTATGAATAGCCTTATAACTACCACGAAATATTCTGATGGTGATAATAAACCAATGCTGCGCTTGGTGTATCTCAGCAGCAGATTTTGCTCTGCTAAACTTGGGGTTTAGCTTGAAGGGGAGAATCGCAGTGCTGGCCTTCGGGCCGTGCCAGGAAAATGTGTGGACCAGATGGCAATCCAAGTTGGTCTGATAGAACATTTCTATTTCTGTGGATTCTCAAAAATGAACTGACAGGCACGAAGCGAAGTGGTGACTCATCGCCTTCGGGTCCCTGACTTACAGCGTCTGAGCTGAAATTTCCCATTGTCCTGGGAAACCCGTGCACGGAAGGACACGACCTAGAGTCTTCCATTGCCACCATCCTCCATGCCGCCGTCAGCCGTCAGCATCCTTGTCATAAGAGCCACGCTTCACCTGGTACCTGCTGTGTGCCCGGACCCACATCATGGTCTATTAAAATAAACTCTCAGCCTCTGTGACTGCCCCATGGTGCAGAGTCTCCTTACCACCAGCCAGGGGACCAAGCAACTTCCCCAAAACCACAAAGATGACGAAGGGTGGTGTGGAGACCTGAATCCAGGATGTCTACTTCTCACCTTCTACGTGACATTGTCTTTCCAATGGACAGTGTCCCTGAGGTCATAGTACTTCTTGAGCAGTCTCTGTTGTGTGTGTGTGTGTGTGTGTGTGTGTGTGTGTGCATGCACATGTGTGTATTTTAATTGCACTCCCCAGAGGAACTCTAATACTGACCTGGCACAGAACACTCCTTGGATAAATGCTTGCTGTCTATAATTTCCAATGAATCTCAAAGTTGGTCCACAACCATGGTCTTTTTTTTTTTACCTTTGTAAAGTGATAAAATATTAATGCAAGTCCCAAATTCTCATTATATAACTGTACCTCTGGGAGCTTGAGCAGAAGTCATTGGCGGAACTAGGCTTAGAGTTTAGACCTTCCGACTCCCCGGCCAACATTCCACACACTATACCTCATAGGAACAGGGAAGTCCACTTGTCATTAATTACCATTTCTCCTTTACCTCCTCTAGTTGCTGAGGAACAAGCGATGATTTAATGCAAAGAATGTTATCTAGATAACACAGCGTCTTGACATCATCATCAGGAACACATGGCGAATGGGGGAATTCTGCATTTCTCAAGTTTGGGCATGAGGTTGAATTGCAATGTGAATTCTTCCTTCCTTTCTTTCTTCTCTCTCTCTCTCTCTCTCTCTCTCTCTCTCTCTCATCACAGGCTTCGAGCCTGTTATCCTCCTGTCTCAGCCTCCAAGTACTGAGATCACAGGTGTGCACCACTGCACCTGGTGCAAATTCTTTCTATAGTCAGAACACATATGGACTTGGGGTTTTGAATGAACTTCAGCCTGCGGTGCTCATATAGCCCACAGATGCAGGAAAATATTACCTATGGCCATCAGAACAGCTAAGATAAGACACACAGCAAAATCATCTCAGTAGTGAGATAGTAAAATATTATTTTGGAACACATTCTTAAAGGGATTGACTTTTTTTTTTTTTGCTACACACAGAGTTGGTTTTACCAAATGAACATCCATTAAAAAAAAGTATTATCAAATTAGTAGCATAACAAGTTTTCAGGGAAGGTTTATTAGAGTCAAATATTTTAAAAGCTGTCATTTAAACAGAAATACTTGTTAAATTGAGGAGATAATTAGGTACCTGAAATTAATGAAAGTATGTTTTTAAAAATAAAATCTATATTTGACTCATTGCAAATAGATTTCAGCTTTGTCTGTTTCTCAGTAATGTATTGCAAATTGGCAATTTTGCAAACTAATCTGCAAATTGCCTTTGGCCATTAAAATCCAGTTCTGTCCCTAACATGGTAGATTCTACCAAAGTGTGCCCCAAATTAAAATTCAAACTATAAGATATATGGAGTCTACAGACATCAATATATAATGCATAAAGGTGAAAGTGCTACATAGAATACCTTTGTGCTCCATTTTCTACAAGTTCCCTTTTTCTTCCTTTGCTTTTGTTCCCTCCCTCTTCTGAACAGCCAGTTTCCACCAGCAAGACATACCATAATCATACCAGTCGAGCGTGCTGGGGAAATTGAAGAGGGAGAGTAACAAGATGGGTGACATTCCACCTGTATGAAATGAGGACTCAGTTGAAATATTTATTGAGCACCTGTTCTGTGATAGGTAAGGTGACAGAGCATGGAATGCAGACCCTGAAAAGCAGAGAGGGAGAAAGAGACAGAATATAGGGAAAAATGAAATAGATGATCCATCAGGTGGGAAGAAGTCTTAGAGAAGCGCGAAACAGAGCGAGAACATGAGGAAAGCCCGGGGGGAGGGGAAGGGGCCGACACAGGAGGCGGAAGTAGAAGAGAGAACTCTGCACCTGCGTGGATGAACACGTGGTGTGTAATCTTTAGCATGGAGAGTTCCATGTCATTTTTCAAAACCATGATGCCAGTTTTATCAGAGACGAGCTGATGAATGGAACCGACGTTCCTATGTAGGACACAGTCATTTTGATGGCTGAGGTAGAATGTCAGGGCTCTGTGCCAACAGGCTTGACCAGCATGGTTGTCACTAGCATGGACACCTCCACTCGGTGACCATGTGTTCCAACACCCCTCACCCGGAGGCAATCAGACCCCCTCCACTGCAAGATGCATCTATTGGGGGAAATGCCAAAGTCCACTTTCTCTCCATTAGCCCAGCTAAGCGCTTGGAGAAGTGCTATTCTCCTCGGTTAGATTGTTTCTGTCTAGGTTATGGTTTAGAGTCCCTTTCTGTCTTGGTAGGATAATAGCTTTACCAATTTTTTATTCTCGTCTTCCCTTACCCTGTATGGACCCAGTTGTTTCTTTGCAAATTTCTTTGTCTTGTGTTCACAATTTCAGAGGAGTGTGACTTGATGTTGAGATTAGAGACAGAGAGGAGTAGGAAGGTAACATTGGGCTCCAGTGATATGTCAAGACCTGAGCTAGGTGTTTCGGCAACTGTTGGATCTGTTAACCCTCATTAATAACCCTACGAGTCGAGAATATCCCTTTGTTCTGGAACATCCTCAAGGTCATTAAAAATGAAGAGCTGGAGGGTTTTTCAACCTGGGGCCCTTAGAGAACACAGAGCCACTTAGTCCAGGACTCCTCCTCCTTCTTTTTTGTGGTACTAGGGATTAAACCCAGGGGCACTCTACCCTCTGAGCTACACCCCTAGCCTTTTTTTTTTTTTGAAACAGGTTCTCACTAAGTTGCTGAGGCCCACACTGAATTGCTGAGGCTGACTTTGAACCTGCGATTCTCCTGTCTCAGCCTTTCAAGTACTGAGTCCAAGGCTTCTTCAATGTGGGTCTACATCTATATTGCCTTGGGCTCGTTTTTCAACGATGCAGATTCCTAGGCCCTAGATCCAGAATAGACTGATAGTCTGAATCTCTAGGCGAGTCTGGTATTCTATACCCAAACACACACTCCCCTCCTTAGTGATCAGCCAAGTGTGGGAACCTTTGATTTAGGGCCGCTTCCTCTTTCCAATCAGAAAACAGGCAGCCCAGAGGAAAAAGACCTTCCCAGGACAGAGCGGGGACTGGTCTCCAACTTCTTTTTTTTTGCAGAACTGGGGCTTGAACCCAGGGGCATTCTACCTCCGAGCTACACCCCCAGCCCTAGTTTTTATTCTTTATTTTGAAACAGGGTCTCACGAAGTTGCAGAGGGCCTCACGAAGTAGCTGAGGCTGGCCGTGAACCCGGATCCTCCGGTCTCTGCCTCCCAAGTCCTGGGATTACAAGCGTGCGCCACCACGCCCGGCTCTGGTCTTCAACCTCTGGCCAGGCTATTTAGTAGTGAGACTGAATCGGCCTCTGTCTCTCCCTGACCCTGCTCCACTCTCATTTCCCCATGGTACTTCCCACCTTCTAAAGCAGCCTCACGTCTCTTTCCTGTCTGACACCCCAGCTACACTATCGGTTCCACCTTTGAAAGCATCACTGACTGTCTTTGTTTCAGCAGTACCCTCCCAGCACTAAGAACCATGTCTAACTCCTAAACAATAAATCGTTGTTGAATTATTTGTGGTCTCTACTTCAGATTGGAGCCATGTCCACTAGACATGGCCACCGTGTCCCTTTCCTGGCCAGGGTCCTTTTGACTCTCCAGGGTTGGATGTGAGTGGCTGCATCTTCCTTTTGTCACTATCAGTCTAATGGATGCCATGTTTAATAGACCACAGATCTTCCCCATTAAGGAAGCAATGCCCCCTCCCTACCTAAAAGCAGAAAATGGCACACTTGTAATCCCAGTACTTTGGGAGGCGGAGACTGGAGGATACAGGTTCGCGGCTAGCCTTAGCGCGCGCGCAATCTCTCTCTCTCTCTCTCTCTCTCTCTCTCTTTCTCTCTCCTCTCTCCTCTCTCTCTCTCTCTCTACCTAGTGAGGCCCTCCGCAACTTTGTGAGACCCGGTTTCAAAATAAAGCATAAAAAAATAGGGCCGGGGGTGTAGCGC